>ONZA01015792.1:11071-22338 GCA_900322205.1 Kewa caespitosa | reverse complement strand
CACTAGATTACCATATATCACATATATATAGACCTAGTATCCTCTCCTAATCAAATTAGGAGAAGATAAACTTCTCCCCAAGTAAAACACTAGGGGCCGGCCACTATAGGAGCCGTGTGGGCCCTTGTGGTCCAACCACGGGCCCAATCTTCTCTTCTTCTAGTACTCTAGTGGATTTCCCTAAACCCGAGCCCAAAACACTTATCAGTAATGTGTTGCACGCGTATCACCCAATAAGATTTAATATTCTAAGTTAGAATAATTATTCTGTGAAAAATAGAGATTTCTAGCAAAGTATATATGTCATTTAACACATTAAACTATGTGTCTCATATAAACACAATATAGTGTTACATAGTTAGTATCTAATAAATATACACTTCTTTTACATACTACACCAGCTCTTGTTCTCGTGTCATTATATCCTTCAAGAAGGTACACGGGGGTTAACCGTCTCATAAATACATCATGTGCATGAGTGCATTCCATAATCAATACTACTCATACCATTATCCCAGTCAATTCATAAGAGAGACCTGGAGCCGCCCAACTAAGAACATTGGGAGAACATCCCTGTCTTGCAGGGCATAACACTATTAAATGAAACAATTCCTACTCATAAATTAGAAATTAATTCAACCCCACATTGTCCGTATATTATTTCCTAATGAGCATAAATGTCATCCTCCATTAATGGCCTCGAAGATGAGATCTCAACAGAATTCCCTATGGAGCAGGCAACTTGGGGTTTTATTCACCTAGATAAGGAGATAAGTTATAGGAAAAATTGAGATATGTAAACCTTTTTCCTTTTCTTTGATAGGAGAATATTGAGATAGTACTAAAAGTTTGGATTAAATGAAAAACAAAAGAGAAGAAAGGAAATGGGAAAATAAATATAAGGCTTCACAATAGCCTTGCAAACAAAAGGTACATCTTAATGCTTCCCTCATTGAAATTTTCTTTTTATTGATTCTTATGTATACCCTATATATAGTGCACACCCTCTTATTGTATTAATAATCATCTTCTCATGATATAAGAAGCACCTCATAAGATGTTGATTCTATTATATTTGGCAGGTGAAGCTTATATTATGAGGGTAATTTTTTTTATCATAAGATGGTAATTGCTAACGTAAAAATAGAATGTATAATATGCATATGTTGTACATTAGATGAACCAATTGGTTGTAATGTGTAGACTAACAACATTTAAATTTGTTACTATAGCATCAAAACATCATTTTTCCTCTCTCACACACACGCGCGCACGCACAAGCACGCGCACACACACATATATGATTTTTTATCGTCAAAAGTTATGAAGTACCTATCATTACTGGATAATTCAGTCAGCTTTCGTGTAAACACAAATATTGTACATGATATAATTTTGTATTTTAAAGGATATGCTTTTAATTTTGATTTTTCGATCATATCTTTCATTAATAAAATTTAAACGTTTGTTTCACCTTCGCCTACTGTTTTGGAAGGATTGAGAATTGAGATGGGTTAAATTTCCACTAGGCCGATATAGAGGAAACCAACGTACAAGCCCAAAGGTAATTTTCAAATTTTGATGTTAAATATTTAGAAGAACCTTTTTTAGTTATTTCAAAAAAAAATTACTATAAAAACTTTCTTAAAAACTAAAATAAAATTGTAAAGATCAATTAGGATGTGATCTTTTCATATTTGTAATAGATTATTTAGTTTATTTATTGTAAACCTTCTCGTCTATGTTTTATGCATTAATTTTGAAAATATTTCCATCTTTCCTTTTTTACTTTTTTTTTTTGGATTTTTTTACCAAAAACTACCTTAAGTTTTCATTTTTTTTTTGTTGGGAACTACCTTTTATGTTCATTTTTGTCTGAAACTACCTTTTAAGAGATAAAATTTGTCAAAGACTACCAACTAACGGAAATGTGAGAGACGCTGTTAAATTTTTTCGGAAAAGACAAAATTTCCCTTAATCTCCCTCTTGTGCAGCTCGCATGTTTACCCTTTTGAGCCTCCAACATTTAACCCCCTTCTTCTTCCTCATTCATCCTCATTTACAAATCCCCCAATTATCAATTACTTTCCCCATACTTGTCATTTACAACATCTCATCTATGTCTCTCCCTTTCAACATTTTTCTCTCATGCTAGGAAGGTTGTGGGCGTACACTCACGCTTTATTCTTGATGATCATCACCAAGGATGACAAGACTACTTTGTTTATTTTTTTTTTAAGGTTTCATCACTTGGAGGTCCTTTATTGGGAAGGTTCCATAATCACTCCTTCTTCCTCATTGAAGGCTCTATTTACTGTTCATGATTGTACAACTGCAAGAAGAAACCCACATCGGCATCGTCCTGCAAACGGATAGAGACTGGCTGTTTACCGTTCATGCTTGTACAACTACAAGAAGAAACCCACATTAATTTATTCATTTTAAGGGCAACATCTACGCAAGCGAAACAAAATCAACAATGTTATACAAACCCTAACTTTTGGAGAGATTGGAAAATGAACAACAAGCATATGATATAGTGAAAGTAAAAAAAAAATGAAGAAGAAAGAAACAAAGAGTAAATTTGTCAAAGACTACCAACTAACGGATTCGTGTCAAACTTTGTTAACATTTTTTGAAAATGACACAATTGCCCTTGTTTTTTCCCTCCTCTCATACGTTTCCCCATTTCCTTAATCCTTCAAAGCTTTTTCCTTTTTATTTGTTTCCCTCCATCTTTATTTTCTCCCCTCCTCTTCATTTCTTGTCCTACATTTTTCCCTTCTTGGTTTGCTCTTCATTTGTTCCTTTGCTCTGCCTTTTTATCTCTTAAAAGGTAGTTTCAGACAAAAACAAACATAAAAGGTAGTTCCTAACAAAAAAATGGAAATTTAAAGTAGTTTTTGGCAAAAGTTTAGGAAAATGAGTCCCCTTGTGATCCTTTCCTTTTTGCTTTTTGATTTTATTTTTATGAGAAGTATTTTGGAGGGAATATTTTTAATGAGAAGCCGCCACGTGTCAAAGAGATGTTGTTTTCTCTCTTTCGTCCTCCTTTAGGAGTATTATATAGACTAGTCTCCTTTCTCTCATTCTTCCATTGTGGAAAATTTTCCACTTAACACCCTACCGTTCGCAAAGGCCCATTTTGGGCAGAAGCGTGGACAATCAAGCCTTTTATGGGTTGTTGATTCTTGTGTAGACTTGGTCTATCGTGGACCAAAGTGACTTTCACCCTTTATAAATGTGACTACCTAATTCAAAAATTAAGTAGTTATATTTACAAACCGTGAGAGTCACCTTGGTCCACGGTAGACTAAGTCTACACAAGACTTGTTGTTTATGGGTTGTCACACACGCGTGAGCTCAATAGGAGTTCAATGCAAATATCCCGCCGCACACAAATGTCTCTTTTGGGCTTCATTTGCTAGAAAAATCCAAATGCAAGGATATCAAACTCTTTTATTTATTGTTATTTTTTTTTTTTTTGTTGATTCCTAGAAGACACTGTAACAAATACAATAGAATTGGTCCTGGCAAATTGCCAAATCAAACCTATTTATTTTCAGGTATGCTTAGATCATTACTTATTATATATTGTTTCAATCATTAAATAACATAGATCTCACTAAATAATTGAAATAGAGTACATTGGTGATATATAAAATCCTCAAAATTCTTTACTGGATTTTCATAGAACATAAAGCATAGCTCACTATAATATTCTCTTAAAGTTTTAGTTTTTACTGTTTTACACCTTGCCAATTTATGAAACTGAAGTGCCTAAGAGTAACGACAAGTCTAGTGCTTCTATTGCTTACTCAAAGGTATGTAGAGAAGACACTTTTGTACAGGAGAATGAATTGTGCACGAAGGCTTCTCTTATTCTCTTGAGGTAGGACAATTCAAAAGCAACACTTCCACGTTGCTCCAAAGAAGAAAAAGGGTAACAGTGGTACGGGTAGGGATTAGTTCAAATCTCTTTTGGGGTCTTAGATTTACACCTTGAAGGAAAAAATTACTAAGCTGACGTTACTAAACGCGTTTCACAGTAAAACATATTCATATGAGTTTTTATGTTACACCTCTCGTACCATGCTCATGCTAGTTCGGTGTAAATTCTTCTAGGGCTTTGCCTTGTATAAATCAATATATACATAAAATGGGAGTACATTAGGATTATATGAGAGAAGTGTGGAAAGGGGTAGAGTAGGACATAATACTAACTGCTTGCCTTTCAGTGTTGAAAGATTGCTCTGAAATTGCAATAGAAGTTCAGAAACCCTTGTCCACAGTCATTGCCACCTCCCTCATTAGTCATTATCAAGTAATTGTCGGCTTCATACAGATTTAATTGTCAACTTGTAACACGTACTTACCTATATGTTTTTAGATTGTAATTATTTTCCTAAACTGTTCTGATATTGCAATAGAAGTTTGAGAATCCGTACGCGTACTGGTTCGCCTCTCTGTAGATTAACCAATTACTCTCTTCATCCTCTATTAGTTACCTCTTCGCAAACTACAATACTATTGCACAATCATCAATTTTTTTCAAGCTACTTGTACGTCTGCATGCTCAATATTACCCAAAACGTATGTTAAAAGATTTATACTAATAGTGTGATGTAATTGATTATAGTCATCAATAATCTTAATTCTGAAGGGTCACCACCATATGATAAGTATTTCTGAACAAAAAGGGTAATACAGTAACAGTTTCTTCATATATTTTTGATTGGCACACTAGTAATGTTCATCAGGGTTGGGAACTTGAGTACTACCAGCAAAGTTTGTAATCATCTCTAAGTACTAGAAAGAGGACTTGGCACTTCAACAAAAAGATACTACCAAACTGTACCAATGTAAATAAAACCAGGAAAAAAAGAAAGAAAAAAAAGAAAGGGGAATGGAGTCAGTTAAGCTGTTATTCTCAACCCTTTTGCTTTTCCATCACATTTCTTTTTTTACTGTCGGTGCCTCGAGATGATCCTGGAGTAACTTCAGAACTTTTTCCCTTTTCAAGTTGCTTGAGAAGCAAAGGAACCTCAAACTTGTTTTTACTTCATTGATTTAAATGTTCAATCTGATGTAAACCAATAATAGTATTGCGATTACCCTGGTAATTGACTTCCAACCTATGGCAGGGACTTGGACTTTCAGGAGTAACAATGCAATTTCACTGCACTGGCAAGGCATGAAATAGTAAGAGTTTGACAACCAAGGTCGCATAGATATGCAGAGATATGCATATGGACATCACATAAACATGGACTGAAAACTGTAAGGTTGAATCTCATTAGCTTAGCTCGTTTCCGAGTGTCCAACACACGTAATGACATCTGTGGCTCGCACGACGACATTATTACACATCATTATTAAACAATTCGTGATTCATGCAACAAGATCAAACATGGTTGTCATAAAAATAGTCTTCTTATAGTGTCAAACAAGTAACTTTACATTCATATATTTGAAGCTTTCTACCTCTATCACGGTTGTTCCAATTCAATGAGTGATATGGTATGACATTGTGATGACAATCAAGGACTTATCAAAAAGACAAGTTTGTTGATATTATGTTATGTATTGGAAAAACAGGATTTGAGAGTAATATATGAGATGCACAGTTATAAATGATGATAATGATTAGATACGGCAACGTAATGTAGCACGTATAGCAGTGTAAAAGCTATAAATGACGAGACTTGTTTTGTACATGCAATGCAAAAAATGGATGGTCTCAGATCTGGAATTTGACCAGCTTATTTCGTCACACCTACCATGACTTTTAAAGATAGCTACTTCACACAGGCCACTTTAATTCCATCCAACTCAAAGTCCCTACAAAAGAATGACACATAAACCAAGCCAGGAGAACCAAGGTGTTAAAATGTCAGAAGTATCCCTTCTGACTTACCGATTTCGAGCTCTGTCAGGGGCAATTCTCTGTCACTACAGGTTTAGGTTAAAAGTAATCAGTTTAGTTGAGAAGTTAACACCATGCATAAATAGGAAGATCTAAAAGTGTTTAAACTTCCACTATCTTCTGAGTCACTTTACTGAAGTACAGAAGAGTAGCACAGAAATATGCAGATGGAGAAAAACTCAGAAATAACCTTCCTAGTGGAAGATCTAGAAGCTGTTCTGGAAATGAACAGGTTGCTGGAGAAGGAGAATCAAGAGCTGAAACACGAAGTGGGGCGTTTACGAGCACAGATAAGTACACTGAAAGCTCATGATAGTGAGCGGAAGTCGGTCTTATGGAAGAAAATACAGAATCCTAGCAATGGAAATAAAGATGGATATCAACAAAAACAGAATATTCAGGCAGCAGATCAGAACCAGAGACCATCTAAGCAATTTGTCTCTCCTAATTCAGCAACGTTGCCTCCAAAGAAGTTAAATGAACAGAACACGACGCCAAAAGCGCCGCCACCACCACCACCACCGCCAATGCCTTCTAAGCTATTGATCGGTTCGAAGGTTGCAGTGAGGCGAATGCCAGAGGTGATAGAGTTTTATCGGTACCTTAACATGAGAAATTCACAGATGGAGCACAGAACTAATGTAACCGGAATTCAAGGTGGAGGAAATGATCCTAGGAATATGATTGGAGAAATTGAGAACCGGTCTACTTACCTTTCAGCTGTAAGTAACTTTAGTTTTCCTGACTTTCAGTAAGTTATTTTGCATGACTTTGTTCTAGACTTGCATTCAAAGCATTTTAGCCTATAATAACTTTATTATGATCCATCCAAATATCATTTTTTTTTAAAATTCCCAGAGGCTGTATTTGTTTCCGTGGACCTCCTAGAGTCAGGATCATACATACCAATGAGGTGTTGGCCTATTGGTTGAGACTGACGTCCTGTGCACGTTAGGTCACAGGATCGAATCCCCCCTCCCCCATGTAATTTATTGTACTACCCTTAATGGCTCATATGGATAAAAAATAATAATAAAAATAAATAAATAAAAGAAAAGAAATTGGGATCATGGTTGTTGTTGATGTATGTAGGAAAAATCCGGGATCTCCATTATCACAAAAGGTAGGAGAAACTATATACGTCTTCAACCTCCCACCTAACCGACACTCTCTCACACTAACACTTACCAAAATGACACAACCTAAGGGCCAAACCTTTAAAGATACCAACCCACCCCCAGAATTGCCTCAAAACTTGTCAGAATCATCGGTTAAAATCAAACGGATAGAGAGGGAAACCTGTGGACCCTAAACAAGAGGAAACCGATATCTGTCACATCTGCAGAAAATGTTTTGCATACCTGAGCAGCATTTAAACTGTCGTCACAAAGCTTCATGGTAATTTACCGCTGCCACCAGAGATGTACTTCTGAAGCTTATATCAAAGTGTGAAATGCATCTTTATATACCATGAAATCCGAATACACGAAACGATAGTATAAAACTTCCATGTATTCATATTCAACTTTGTTTCAACTATTAACCCAATTTGTTAATATTTTTTTTAAACTTATTTCTTTCGATATCCATAATTTTTCTTCATCTAATACTTCCCAGATTTTAAACATGTTTAATTGCATGTTTTTTGTGGAAACAGCCTATCCAATAGCCTCTGTATCAACTAGTAGTGGACAAGGCTGCATACTTTAGACCTTCCTGGACCTCACAAGTGTTAACATTGATGTTTTCAAACATTTAAACCCACATCCAAATGACAACTACCCGACATGAAAGTTTAAATTAACAGCCATCTAATGAATCTGATATCCTTGGCAGGTTAAGTCCGACGTTGAGACGCAAAGAGAATTCATCACCTTTCTGATTCGAGAGGTGGAAACCGCAACCTTTACACAGATCTCAGCAGTGGAAGCATTTGTGAAGTGGCTCGATGGAGAGTTGTCGTGTTTAGTAGATGAACGAGCTGTGCTGAAGCACTTTCCACAATGGCCAGAAAGAAAGGCTGACGCACTGCGAGAAGCTGCTTTCACTTACCGAGACCTAAAGAATTTGGAGTCTGAAGTGCTATCCTACAAAGACAATCCCAAGCAACCGTTGGCTCAGACACTAAGAATCATACAAGCCTTGCAAGACAGGCGAGCATGTATAAAAATGAGATGGGTGCTAAGGTTTTCAAAAAGTAGCGATTTTATGATTCGATTAACTCATATGGAAAAGTTCTATCTTTGCAGATTGGAGCGGGCGACTAACAACATTGAGAGGACGAGAGATGGAACATGCAAAAGATACAAGGAGTTGCAGATCCCTTGGGATTGGATGATGGAGACAGGACTGGTTGGTAAGGTAAAGCGCATGCTAGATGTTATTTTCCTACATTGCATAGGAGATTCAAGACCTATGTGCACTTAATGTTTAGGCATCAAGGAAAAAAGTTTATCTAACTATTTGAAGACCTCTCTTCGCCCATATCTCTTTCCATTGTTCAACCTTATTTTATGGTCCCTTTCTTTAGTCTGATATTTTTGTCAGATTCTAGTTTAACGCCAACTTGCTGGAATTGGTTAACAGATCAGATTAAGTTCATTGAAGTTAGCAAGAGAATATATGAAGCGGATCACAAAGCAGCTACAAGACCCGAAATGTTCAAAGATAGAGGATACCATGCTTCAGGGTGCTCGATTTGCTTATCGTGTACATCAGGTTGTACAATGACACCAACTTTCCCCTCGACTCCTAAAATTATAGAAACTAACAATTGTTTCCTAATCATAGTACACTGTTTGCACTTTGCAGTTTGCAGGTGGTTTTGACCTAGATACAAAGCATCTGTTTGAAGAACTTAAGCGAATACACTCCATCAAATCGTCACAAGTTCATCAAGCTCGAGAGTTTGACGTGGTTTATACTTGCAGATGAGCAACATCAAAATGCCATTACTTCTATTTGAATATGCACCAAAAGAACCTAGTCCAAATATATCACTCCAAATAAGTACTGTAAATAGTTGATAGAAATCACACAAAACTAAGTCAGTGAATGTTTTTGTATGTTTTAGTAATTGCGACTTAAGCATAGAGTGCAGTGCATAGTAAGTTATTTCTTGTCATGTCACCGTAGCTTTGCTACTTTGTGTCATAGTGTTGTTATCATCTACTGATAAATTGTGTTTGTCAACTCTTGGTTTGTTGATGTTGATCAAGGAGCATACATCGATACATGGAGGAGACGTTGACTGGATACAGGAAAAAACTAGAAGATAAGAAAATACATTCATATCAAATCCTAGTATTGCTATATTTGTCCTACACAAAAAAATTCTTCTCGAACTCAAATCTCCAATGCCCCTCTTCGAGTTGGAGTTTATAAGTTTCCAATGCTCAACTTGGGAGATAGATACGTGAATTACTGGAGACTAAGGGCTTTTGTGAATATATCTGCCAATTGTTCTAAAGAGCGAACATGCTTTGTGGCTTTGACACCAGCCAGTAATTTCTCATGAACATAATGGCAATCTTTCTCAATATGCTTTGTGCGATCATAAAAGACAGGGTTGGATGCAGTATATAGAGCTACTTTGCTGTCACAATATAGGCGCACAGGTTGAGTATAATGAACCCCAAGAGCTACTAGGAGAGACTTAACCAAATAATTCAGAAATGGTTTTTGCCATTGCATGATATTTTGCTTCTGCGGATGATTGGGAGACGGTTGGTTGCTTCTTAGTGCGCCAAAAGATAGGTGAGTGACCCAACATAACAAAGTAGGTTGTAAGAGATTGCCGACTCAATTGGCAACTTTTCCAATCAAAATCACAATACTGATACACCCGCAAGTGCACGGGTATATCGTAGTAATAAAAGATCGTATCCACAGGAACTAATGTTAACGTTTATATGTTCACAAACTAAATTTTCTAAGCAAATTGATATTTGGAAGATTGATTATCTACATTAACAAAAGTAAATAAACAACGACTGTACTCAAATATTGTTGATTATCAAAGACTTAAAACATCTAGGATTAAGTTTTACCACAGTAAGGGTTATCGATACACTAAGATCATATTACTACTGCGAAAACATGCTTCCGAATATCAATTATCCAATAATATTAACTATTATCTTCTCTCGAAGCATAACAATGTATTTAAGCTAATCAACCCCTTAATTCTCATAGTTATTAAAATTAATTTAAATTCGTTAAGATCTTTGATAATTAATAACAGTTTCAAGAGAAATAAACTTGCTCTCGTGATTTAAACCTCTAGATCAACGTCTAGATCATCCATTATTAAAATTTCACCTATCGGTTCTTCACTTAACATCTTGTTCGTACAAATTCATGACCAATGAATTCATAAGCATTAAGAACCCTAGAAATATCATCAACAAGGAATATAGTAACCACAGTAATAAGAAAGATCGAACTTTTTACATCAATAAATCATTATTGGGCAGCCCCCAACCTTAGAGCAAGGAAACTACTCACTCATGCTTGTAGAACAATCACCAATAATAACATTGCAAATCAGGATCAAATTAGAGATGGAGATTAAAGAAAAATATTTGAAACTCTATTTGGTTAAGTACTTCATCAATGTATGTTCTTGAGAAATTGTTTGTAAATCTCCAAGAATAAAACTAAATCTTCTAAAGTAAGAGAGAAAACTAAACTAAAACTTAAAACAGTACAAGGCTGAATTCCTTAAATAACCCAGGAAGGAGTCCTTATATAATAAATCAAAAGATAAACCATGATGAGTTGGATTAGCAAAGTCACGAAATTCCCTCGTCTAGGCCTATGTCTGATCGGGCTCACATTTACCCTTGCTTTCGCCCGATCAGGCTCAAAACAAGCTTATGACATTGACGGCCACTTGATCGGCCATGATTTGCCCTTGATATTTGTAGAGCTCACGTCCCTCCTGCTAGAAAATATAGTGGAAGTTAAAATTTGGCGCGCGCACCCCCCACGGAATCGGTGAGTGTTTGGAGGTAAAAATGTCATGTTTTGTAATGTGCTAAATAGCACAAATGGGGTGTTTGGAGTCGCCACTTTATTTTAGGAAAATAAAGAAAATCGTCTTTTGAATTCTTTAGTCTTTTTAACCAAAATCTAAGTTCGGTGGTAATGGTACAAATTGGATGCGTAATGCATCCAATTTGCCCGTTTTTACAAACGGCCACTACTTGCTAATTAGTACTTTTTTTTAAATCGATTTGGTTCCAAAGTGTATTAACTTAAATGTTATCTAAGTCATTTGACATTCATTTTAATTTAGGTTATCACTTTTTAGCATTCAATTCATGTTTGTCCGTAATCA
>ONZA01015787.1:0-14473 GCA_900322205.1 Kewa caespitosa | reverse complement strand
CACAGATTTGGGGTATTAACAATGTGATGTTGTTTTCCTAAATAAAATGACTTTATTCCATTTTATGTATATGCGTACATGTATTTTTATTTAATTTTCTGTTTATCATTTATTTTTCTTATTTTCATTTTCAACATTATTAGGATTCTAGATATTCTGCCTATTTTTATTTAATTTATCATCGGCATTGATTTGTTTTTATATCGCTTTTCTTTCTTTCTCGGCATTTTTATTTTATTTTCTTTCTTTTTCGCATTTATGTTTGATTTTCTTATTTTATTATTTAATTTTGTAAAGTCACTTAATTCTGTAAAGTAGTAATTCAATATTAATTTTTAGAATTATAAGACTTATATTTGTATATTATTATGTATATTGTTACGTATTTTATTATATATTTATTTAGTTGCGCATTCGGTAACATATAATCCCGTGGATATATTTATGCATTTTATTGGTTTAATTATGGACAAATGAATAATGCATGATAAAAGTTGAGTACCTAAATAAAGTTTATGATGATATGACTTAGAGAACATTTAGGGTTAAATCACTTTGTGGAACAATTTCGAATTAAAAAGCTCTAATTCGCAAGTAGTGGCCGTTCGTAAGAACGGGCAAATTGGATGCAGCCCATCTAATTTCTACCTTCACTCCCGAATCTAGACTTTGGTTAAAAGACTAAAGGAGTCAAAAATCGGTTTTCTTATTTTTCTAAAATAAGGTGGCGACTCCAACTCGTTCCATTTTGCACAAAGTAAAAAATGACAATTATACCCCATACACACATCTCATTGTCGTGTGGGGTACGCGTGTCTTATTTCAACTTCCGTCTTTCCCCTCATCCGGGATGCGGGAGGGCCATGGCCCCTACATATACAAATATCAAAAGTTCAAAAATATGTAAAAATATTGAAAAGCCAAAAATATTTTAGCTAAGTTTACCTCATTAGTTCAAATTTTACTTTCAGCGCTAGCCCTTTTGATATATACAATTTGACCCACTAGGCCCAACCCCTACAACCCATTAGCTAAAACCCAAACTAAACAAAGCAACAAAACAAAAGAAAAAGAAAAGAAAGAAAAAAAAAATATTGAAACAACTAACCCTAAACTACCCGTAACCCATTCCCCCATCCCCATAAAACTCCTAACAATCCCACTAACCCACGAGACCCCCTAATGAAAACAAAACGAAACCATTCCCCACTAAATCTTAAGTCCCTAGCCCACTATTTCCTACCCAAATCCCCTACACCAACCAAAAACTCCCATCAGACACTAACTACCCATTTCTACCCGACAAGCCACCCTCTCATATCAGTCCTCTCTTCCACGTAGGCCCAGCTCACTGCTCTCCACCTGACCACCCCCCTATCAGCCACCCTATGCCTTCCCCTTTCCATTTCTCTTTTGTTCTTGTTCCCTATCTTGTCTTTGTACTAATTTACATGAACCTTTAGATCAAATTTGTACTTTGATTCTTCTTGTCTTTTTGATTTTAAGAGTCAAATTTTGACCTACAAAATCAGATATTTTGTTCCCACCCTATTGTACATTACACATACAATATTTGTACATAACTACCTATACATATACCTTTTAGCTAAATAATTTTATATATACACCTAAAAATATTACATTATTCTACACATGCACCTAAAGTCTCCATTATGCAAACAAATAATTTCGGATATATGATTTTTGAATTTATTGATTTATTAATTTACTTTTTCCAAATAAATAATTATTCTTCGAAATCCCGGAAAATATAATTACAATATTTTCGAAAATCTCACACTTTTGTAAATAAGTTTTAAGTTAATATTTTGTACGTCTTCACATTAACACATTCATTATATTTACATTTTTATTACATTTAACATTTGTACACCTAAATTATTTTTTTCAAAAATAGTATACTTGGTACATTTTTGCACACACTAACTTGTTTACCTATACACTTAAAGACATTTGGTACACCAAGTGAAACACTTACTTTTGTGCACCCCACACTCCTTTTTTGTATACCTTACTTACATCTTTACACACTTCCTTATACACCCATACACTACACTTCACATACTATAGTAGTAGTAGTTAGTCCATGATTAGAGAGTTTAACTCCTAATTTCAAAAACAAAAGTCTTTTGAAACTAAATCTCTTCATCAAGTTTTTTGTCTTTTCTCCCTAACATCAAGTGAGGGCTTTAGTTAAGGGAACATAGTGAGTAATTATCTGACTTCTTCAAATGCCAAGAGTGGATCATCCAAGGAATCAACAAGGGTATGACATCTAATCTCTTTTTAATTTTTCATCTTTTCTGTTAATCACACTTACTAACTCAATTTGCTTTTTTTTTGGCCATTTGATCTTTCTTATATTTTACCTTTTGGCGCGGTTGGGTGCCCCCCTATTTGCGGGGGAAACCTCTCCAACCCGTCACCATAAGAAGAATGGCTACTTGTCATTAGACATCATTTTGACCCCCACCAAACCGTTGTGAGCGATTTGCGTGTTGAGTGCTTAAGTTGGTGAATTTGTAATTAGTTTAAATACCACATTTTTCACTTTATTTTAATTAAAAATAACCAAAAATGAAAAGAAACTGTGCTTGTGTGCTTGGTTAATCAATAAGTGAGTCTCGGGAGACACGTTTAGTTTTCGGATTTTGTACAGTTTGACAGCTTGTCGCTAAAAACTCAATATCTCATTCGTTTGAAGTCGGATTGAAGCAATGAAAGAGCCTAGTGGAAGCTAACCAAACGGCTTCATTTTGAGGCTAAGAACGCATGATTTGGACCTCTGGACTGTTCTGGTTGCCCCTTTGAAGTTGGGTCAAATTTCAGTATCGATTAGTGCACAACCTACGATTTAGGCTAATTTTCTCTTAAACGGTTAGAATTTTTGATTTTCATCAATAATAACAAGTTAAGTAGACGTGTAGGGCTTTCAAAAAACACCTTCCACATCCTTAAATACCCAGTAGTTCAGGAAAGATAATTTTCCCAAATTCACCTAGTGAACTGTCAATGGACTTGACATAGCGTCTCACCATTAAATTAAAACAAAAATGTTTTAGGCCACTAAAATTAATTTGTGCAATTTTCCAGATTACCTCTATGGGTCCATAGCACACTACAAAAAATGGATTGCAATTTTAATAATCCAAAAAATCACTAATACTATCTTAGTTACCTACTGTGCAGTATAACGATCAAACTATAAATGGTCTAAAAACAAAATGGGTTTGAGTCTCCTTGACCCAATTCCTTTGATGGCCATGTGGAGGAATGAAAAAGCCCACGGTTCTGTCCACTGTTCAGCCCATTTTGATCTTTATCCAATTTATGGTCATTTTTTGAAATTGGGCCTAACCTACAGTTCCGTCTAGTTAAACTATCGATTTTGAGAATTTTTAATAAATCCATTTTAAGTTATAAGGTCACAAAAATTTTCTGTCTGGTCTTTCAACAAGTTTACTAGTTCCCACATTTTTGACGTGATTTTTAGAGTCTATTTGTCAAGTTTTCCAGAATTAAAGTGCTAAATGGTTACTATTAAACTGTTGACCGAAAATTTTCACCGAACTTCAAATGGAGCCCTTGAGGTCTTTGTGCCCCGACATGACTTCATCCATGCTCCAAGTGCACTTTTGGAGACTCTCAGGAGTGAAGACCGACTTCAAAAGAGTATTTCTAATTATTAGGACACTTGTCCTATTTCTTAGGCTATTTTACGCTACTTTTCCTATTTTTAGAAATTTCAAGCATATTTTTCATTTTCTGGAATATTATATTTTCTTTTTTACATCCGACCATGTATAAACTGCCTCGCGAGACCATCTAGTGTAATTTTGTTTATCACTTTCCATACATGCTTGACTTCACTTGTAAATACAACTCGGCTATTATAATAAAATTAACCCAGTTGACAATTCTCAACTGCATTTGAATCGCGATTCAATCTTGACATATTAGGCCCACTCATATAAGTTTGGGCCATGATGAGACTGCCTTCCCCGATGTTGAGTACTTATGGATTATCTCTAAACAAGATAACTCCTAAGTGGATATGCCCCCAGTGGAATTATTTGGCTCTGAGCTCAAACATATATGTTTCGGCCCGATACTTGGCCCCAGGGATGATGGTTGACTTGGCCGCCCCTCTTTATCTATCTTGTCCTAAATGGCTATTAGTCCGGATTAATCAAGAATTGAATATCAGTTGTTAATTATCAATTGTCTCACACTTGCATGCTTGTTTAGACTTAGGACCGGCATGTCCTTTTGAGGTAGGGCATGACCCCGTGCCAAATTCGATGTTAGAATCGAACATTCTTTTGCACGCAATCATGGGTACTCCAACCACCTCCACTTCAAATACTACCCTCCATCATCCCCAACGGAGTATATACTCCCAATTTGTGGAGTATCCAATGATTGAATGCAAATGAATGCTTGATTGTGCCTTCTTATTTGGCTCGGGGCCATTACAGTGGACCCGGTCACTTCTCCTATGGAGCCACTCTTCATCTTATTAAGCCTACCGTACCCATCAACTCCACATACCCAAATATAACTCCTTCAACCTTTGAGATTTCATTTCCTCCCTTAAAACCGGAATACTCGAGAATCAAATGCTGATGCGTTGAACCAAGTTCGGGTCAATCCACCTATCATAGTTGATATCTTGGGATACCCCGGTTCTCACTCCGGCTATGTGCCTAGTGACGTTGGTCGAACTCTAACCTCTCCCTCCCTCGGAATTATACGACCCTTGGAACGATTCATATGTGTTTGCCTCTTGGCTATTACCATTTTGAGCAGGAACTGGCTCACCCATCATTACCAGCTCCCACCAAGTGGCTCCATGGACCTGCTGAATGGGTCCCCCATACAGTACTACATTAGGGCTTTGATCTGCATGTGGATTCAAGTCCCATGATGAGCGGCACGTAGCGCAGTACAACTGTATCCAAGCCTGCCATACACTTAAAGATATGTAAGTCCAATGGTCTATATTTGTACATTCGTGTGCTAACTTCCAATGTGTATATCCATGCTTGTTTTCCATACTTGTACATTCGCATGCTAACTACTTAATCACTTTCTTTTCAATTAATTCGGGTATAATCATGATCATCATTCAATTCACTCAAAATTACGGACAGTGACGTATTAGTAGGTGCCCGTCGCAAGATGGATAGGGAATCGGATCCACCTTGGATGTCCGTATCTTATAACTTAGACCCCGGACCAAGATCATCTTGTAGTCAGATCCTTTGCCTTATCCATCACAGAGTCACTATGGATTTGCGATGGTTTCCTTAAAACCTAGTTCGGGTTTCCTCGAGAAACCCTCCATCCCTGTTTGGGTTATAACAGAGTGGCGACTCCAAACCTTACTTTTCCGCTGACTTTCGGGCCTCCATGTTGGAGGGAGGCCAGGCTCCCTTTTGCGGGAATTTTTTTAAACACACAAATTTTTTTCTCGATCCTACAAACTGGCTACTCCGCTGGGGAAAAGAGCAGGGTTGTTTCTAATTTTATAAAAACAACCCATCCCTTAGAGGTTTAGACCCGAACGTACTTTTTGTCCTTTTCAAAAACAAACTTTTATCCCCTGGACTTGAGTGATGATCATGATCGTACCCTTGTACATTCTCACATGTATATATGTTCTTGTATGCTTACGTGTTGTTTGGAGTGCCTTGTTTGACGATCGGTCCGCACACACACGCGTTGTATTCTAATTTTTGAGAATGGATCCGCCTACTTGGTATGGGCCATTAATAGAATCACCTCAAAATACCTAAGGATGTATTTGTGCATATAATGCGCTACTTACGACCTATCACTGCATAGAGCATCCACCCCATGAAGGATTTGGTTGATCAGGTCAGTTGAACATAATAATCTCAATGAAGCGTGTTAGTGAGACCTTTAAGGTGCATTTGGACCAACGCATGCTTGATTTAACTTTTGTGTGATTGTACATACTATCCATCACATCCATACATTGTGCATGTAGATACATTCGCATATTCTCGCATTGGCATGTAGAGTCGCACTTATGCTCGTCCCTTTATCCATATAGATTTAGGTGCATTGTCATGCATATGTTCTTACATACTCATGTGACACATTTGTATATGGTTTTCCATTTGGGTCTTTCGTGTACATTCCCATCTCAATCTCCACAAAAATCTCGGCCTCTGAGTCATCCGTCCTCACGATAAAAATTGCTCTATCCTTATCGAGCCAAGTCCACTCCTCTAATCAAATTCATTCACTCCCTCTCGAGCCAAACACATAACAATCACCCCTTCACAAATGCTCTCCAAGAGTCATCCCAATCGAAAAACCGCTTTCCAAATAAAAAAATGGAATTTCATTCCAAACTCATACAAAACGACATTTCACATAAACATGGCATTGCCTTTTCCATCATGCACTAACATTGGTGTTATTCCCACTGTTTTGCAGGTCTTCCCGTTGGACCTATGCTTCTTCTAGACTAATCAGAGTCTTTCTCATCATTGGTTCGCCACTTCTCTCAAGTGCTACCAATGTAGCAACACTGTCTACTGTGTACCATAGCATCAGCACCCACTCTAGAAGATGGATGATTTCCTAGACGGTGACCCACCACCGCCTCCTCCCCAGGCAGAGGACCCCCTTTCCGAACTCAGACTATGATGCAGCTACTTCTCCACCGACAAGATGACCTTGAACAGAATCCGTCAAACCTTAACAAGAACGAAGGCCAAAGTGTCCCCACACCCGAGGTTCCCTTTAACCTAGAGTCAAACTTTGTCGCTGGAGATGGAGAAATGGCGGACAAGATCCATAAGCTGAAAGAAGTACTCAAAGGGATCACCAAGGTTGAACCCCTGCTAGACATCCATGGCCTCTCTCAGTTTCTGAGGGTCCGACTTCCCTCTGGTTTCAAAATTGCTAACTTGAGGAAGTTCAATGGGACTGGGAATCCAACTACAATCCTGAAAATGCATGTCGGAGCCATCAGCCCCTGGGGAGTAACCGAAGAGCTGATCGCTCAATTGTTTCAACAATACCTCGATGGCGCTGCAGCCACATGGCTCCTCAAATTGAAAAACTTTAAGAAGGCCACCTAGGCTGACATTGTGAGGGAATTCAGTGACCAGTACAAGTACAATGAGGAGGTTGATGTGACTAGGCTTGACATTGAGACCACTTATCAGAAGGCCGGCGAGACCTTCCCCGCATTCATTTTATGGTGGCACTCTAAGGCCGCACAGATGTTGGTCACACCCACTTAGGAGGAACAGATTCAAATGGTTGTCAAGAACCTTTCTTCTAACTAGAAAGAGAAGATGTTGTTCCAATACTTCCCATCTTTCAAGGCTCAAATCTCCACGGGTTCCATGATCGAGGAAGCTCTGGGTGTTGAGAATGCGAGGGCTAAGAACGTGGCATCATCTGGCTCTAGGTACAAGAAGAGTACCCCTTATGACTGGAAGAATTCCCCGCGCACCTAGGGAGGTCTTCCTCTCAACATTCAGCTAATAGGGGACCTCGGGTCTCCAGTCTTCCTCTCGACGAAGGATTTGGTAGCTCAGCTCTAGTAGACCCACCCAATAATGACATTAGAAAACTTAGCTAGCTGAGGCCCACGGATTCAGTAAGCACGCATCGCCTTCCTCTTGGACGGCCCAAAACCCTAACTACGGTTGGGGGCAAGACCCTATGAAAGGGTCCATCCCGCATCCAAAGAAAGTACGCATTAATTATTCATTTATTGCAGTTAACCCTCAACATTAACTCTCTAATTGCTACAGTGTGAAGTGTATCATCTCATACTTTCTATTTTCCCCTCAGCTTACCTGGTGGCCGAACAATTTCATGTTGCCTCGAACTAACTTAGGCATCAGAGAACCTATCCCCTGTTTACGCCGGGGGAAGTTCACAAGCATTTGTTTTTCAGGTCACTGTGGATCCCTTCATTCTCATTGAGTTAAGGCACTTCAACCCTTTAGGATCAAGAGTCCACACATAAACCCAAAAATACCCGAATCATTTTCTAACACTCCAAAATTCTTAACCTTTACAAAAAGCACATTTTTAGAAAATACCCCAACAATCTAATGATAAAAGAGAACTTAAAAAAATTGATTTAATCCCAAAACCATAATATAATCGTCAAATACAACCAACGAAATCTCATATAGTTAACCAACAACAAAGAATCATCAAAACAAGGTGATCGTCTCTCGAACCCAACCCTTAGTAGCAAACAAATAAGCTAACCTATTAAAAATCAAAACTTAAGAGAGTCAATAGAGAAATCGTTGAGTAAGAGAGTATGTATCAAGTAAACCCATTCTAAAAATCATTTTGAAAATATAAAAAAAAACTAATATTTCTTTAACAATCTACTTAAATATACAAAATTCATGAAGACTCCTTCAAAATAAAACCAAATGGGATTTTCAAATTAATTAGAAATTACAACATTTGATAAGTAACAAAGCACTTGAATAACATTTCAACAAAGTCAAAATCACGATATTTTAAGCAAAAACGTTACGAATACACAAGGGGAGACGTTTTTTTCTCAAAGTCTTTACATTCTCAAACTGTTTCTTGTGACATTGAGCAATTGTACTTGAGTTTCCCTTTTACCGACTAGATGACTTGACATGCACGTTTCCAAGGAGGACTAAACCCTTCCCTTGAAATCCTACTAGCTAAGTTGGATGATCAATCCAACTTATCCCTATCATTGACATCATTTGAATCATTTGTACTGACACGAAAGACAGCACTTCATACAACTCGTCCGGATGTACCACCTCTATAATATTCAGTCAAAACATTTGCATCAAAATGAACTTATTTCTCAAGAATAACACTTTCCAAAGGCAAATAACACTTTTTGATTGCCAACTCTTTTTAGATCAAATAACTTTTCAAACTCGAAGCACACTTATTTTTTTTTTTTTTTTTTTGAAAGCTTAGGAGAAATCCTTGTACATACAAGAAAATATCGAATCATTCTTAATTGTCAAAGTTTCCAAACATACTCTAATAAAGCATTCAATCATTTCAAAGGATAAACAACCACTCTTACCTTGAATAGAGCAAAAGACACGAAAGCACGGCAAAGCTCCTAGAATTCTTCCTCTACGAAGTCGTCATCTACAATCAATGCAATTATACTAATATCAAAACGCAAACTATCGTGCCTACTAAGTATATCCATGCAAGTGAACTCTAGATGACACACTAAAGTAATTCAACCTTAATTTTCTTACGAAAAGTCATATCATATAGCATGAAACCAAGTTTAGAAATCGTGATTTTTCGAACACTTTCCTAACCTTCAACATCACTTAAAGACATGCATATAACATAGAAATAAGCTTTTAAAACTTGTGAAGGTGCCTTAAAAAATTCAGATTTATCCCATTAGTATAAAAACAAAAAGTTCATAATCTACGTCAAGCTACAAATTTTTAGATTTAATACCACCTTTTACCCCATGAAAAATTTAGCTTTTGATACTCAAATAACACCATCAGACTTAAAATTCATGTAGAACTCTTAAGAAAAATCAGATTTACGCAACTTTATAATTAGCTCGAAAAGTTGAATTTAGTAGCTACTAAGCTTGTGGACAAATACTTTAAAATTTTGTCTTTAAACATGTATAAAACCAGAAATTATCAATTCTTAAAACATGTATACAAACCTCAAATTTTTAGCTCTTAAACATGTATACAAACCCCAAATTTTCAGTGTTTAAAATATCTATATACACCTGAATTTGTTAGCTTCTGAAACATGCATACAAACATGAAATTTTCAGTTCTTTAAACAGATATATAAATCCATAAAATTTCAACAGTTGAACATGCTTTTTACACAAAAATTGAGATTTAAAGCATGGGTATATTCAATAAATTTTAGCTTTTAGACACCTTAATAAACCACAAATTTAAAGATTTTAAACTTATGAATCAACACTTCGAAATTAGATTTCGTCACCCATTAGAATATGCACTAAATTCAGATTTTTAATTCACTTAAACCCAAGACCAAAATCAACTTAACCCATAAACCTTTTGGCTCTTGAACATTCTATACAACCCCATCTAATATCATTTTAAAAGCTTTTATTCATGTTTCGGAAGTTTTTGGAGTGATTTCTTGAAACGTCAAAGGGAGGCTTGCACTAGCTGAGATACTAAATAAAGTGTGTTTGACTTCTTTACTTGTCATCTCGCGTGTCCTGCAAAGATGAGCAAACATGAACTGCCCCAGTGTGGTCCGGGGATCTGTCTTGTGATGCTAAAGTTAGTACATGATAACTGAGCAATACGTGACAGGCCAGAGTGAAAATGCAAGAGGGTACTATTTGCTCCGAGGTGTTTAGAATAGTGTCTTGTAGAGATACTGAGACAATATTGTGCCTACCTTTCCAAGAAGACCAAAGGTCTTTTATATAGGCTTCTTGGGAAATGTGAGGCAAATCAAGAGGTGCCACCTGTGCCCTAATCAGGCTGCTGGCCACATGGGGTTGTGTTCTTCCTGTAATTGACCGCCCTGCCAGCTATTCCATTGATGGACAAAGACTCCTAGCGAAATGAGCATCATCCCGCAAAGCAAGTATTGCGAGATATGGGTTTCGTGTGGTGACATGGTTCACCACTCATAACAAGGCGCGGGGTGACAACCATAGTGGTGGTTTTAGGCATAAAATTTTCCCCCAAGGTGGGCCATGACGTCGCAGTGTCATGGGCGACCTTAAGTCTTCAGGCTCAGTTCTTGAGGCATGAAGGTGTGACGTGATGCTTCAATCTCTATGACACGTGTCATAATAACAGTGAGGGAGGTGAACTGTTACCCTTCCTCTATATATAGCTCTTTTGTTACCATCTTTCTCACTCATTTGAGAAAAACTTCTAGAGAGAGAAGCTTTGCTGAAATTTGGAGTTTCCACTTCGCAGATTCACCAGTTCGCGTTTTCTTCTCAAGTTTGCGTAATCTGTTGTTGTACCAGTATGTATTTTTTCTTCTTTATTCTTTCTCCATTCATTATGTTTTCACACAATTTTTATTCCTCGATCTCCTCTTCAAAGTAGAGTGAGCGTGCCAATAATTTTCCCCACCTGAGCCCTACTATGGCCACTCTTATAGCGTCAGTTCGCAAGGGCTCCACCTCGTAAGATGAAGTCCTCAGGCGTTTGTATAAATATAGGGATATGACCTATGAGCCGACTTACATAACATAGAAAATCGTTAAAAGTTAGGCCCCTTAAGGAGTGTCCGCCACTCCAAGCTATCAACCTCCAAGGTCGCGGGCTTCACAACTTCATGACCAGGTCCAAATCATCATGCTCTTCGGGACCAAGAGAGGTGGTTCCTCCAACTTGCGGACGTGATGAGACCGTTCGGTCAGAAACAACATGCCCCTCAGAGCCAAACAAAGTGATTCCACAATCTCACAACGTTGATGGGGTCACTCCACTGTTCTCGGCGGCTTCAGCTGCAGCTCGGCGGACGATGAGGAGGAAGATGGTTGCTCGTACTAAATAATTAGTCCAATGATCGATAAGTCATGGCAAGTCCACGTTTTTTTACGCCGAGAGCAGCGAAACTAGGAGGAATGAGGCACCACCTAGCACCTGCGTGTCCATAGACATTTCGTCATCTCCCGGTAAGTGTACTTGTTTCTTTTCTGTATAATTTTTAAAATTTGGTCCCCAGCAACATCATCACCCCTTGAAGAGGTCATATCATCTGAGATGGAGTTGTCTACGAGAACCTCCGTGGAGTCGTCATTCGTTTATTCAATTTGCGACTTCGATCAAAAGTTCCAATCGAGGATGGAGGTCGACCAAGAGGCGGTCGTTCAGCCCGGAGAGGAGGCTGAAATGGGAGGCGTTGATGATGATGCAGTCCAGCTCGAGGCCGATGATGATTCTTACTCGTAGCCATTTGACAATGTGGTGATGGTAGCTGCTCAAGCTGGCATAGCGGTTGATGTGCCGAGCACCTCCGGGGAAAGGTTGGTGGTGACGTCTACCTTGGAAACAACTGCAAATGAGGAGCTCGAGGACAATAAATTCGAAGCAAGTGAGCTGAGATCTAGGGTCATGTTCGGCGATCGAAGTCGAATAGAGTCCCTTCCTTACATTTGTCTCCCCAGGGAGTACGAGATTGTCCCGAATGGTAAAGAGGATTAAATCACCACTTCCCCCCAGGGTGCATAGTAGTGTACCTCATGATGTCTAACATGGGCTTTAGGGCCCTGCTTCCTGATTTCACAGTTGCTCTGCTCAAGGAGTTGGAGCTCGCCCCAGCCCAATCGACCCCCAATTGTTGGGCTAGGGTTACACACTTCTTGTGCGTTTGCAAGGTTTACGGGGTGACTCCCACCCTGGTGCTCTGGTTTATTGTGTTGAAAGGTGTGAATAAGGGTCTCGACACCAAAGATGTCTTCTATAGTTTAAGCGACCCGAGTATGTAGTGGGCCTGTTTAAAGTGAGCTTGATAGCAGGGTGAAAGGACAAGTTCTTCTATTTGCGGAAGCTTTACGAGGAGTAGGACCTCCCGGAGTGGAACCATAAGGACGCACGCAAGCGTCGCTACGTGAAGAAGGGCCGACTTTGCCTGTCTAAGGCTAATAAGGAAGCTCTGGCCTTTTGCACGTATTTGGGGAGGTATCCTACATCGAAGTCAAAAAAACCTATTCAATTCCCCACTTTTTGGCGTCCCATCACAGACTAGTTCAAGAATCAAGTGTTCTTGATCGCGATGGGGTTGCGCCAGGTCGGGGACCCCTGTAGTTCACTTTGAACTTTCTTTACATTTTTCACTTCGCCTTCTCATTTGCAAACTGACATCGAACTTTTGTAGATGGAGCCAAGGAGAAACTCGAGGCCAACAGAGCAAAGAGAGAGACAAGTTGGGCCAATCCAACGTCGCCTAATTTCAAAGTAGAATTCATCGTGACCTCAAGATAAAAATTCCCCTCTGCCCAGATGGAGAACCTTGTAAGTACATGCTTCATTATTTTGGCCATTTTGCTTCTGTTTAAACTCATTCATGGCGCTCCAGATATACCCTTGAAGAGGTGGAGGAGGTCTTCATAGTCGAAGGCTACCTCAATATCGGCTCCGCCCTCCACTCCGGCTCCGTCACCAGCCAGGGCCAATGGCACCATGCGTAAGGCGACCTTGGAGAAGACTGTCGAGGTAACCAACCTTGAAGCTGCTGGTAGGGCTACTAACACGTTATCCCCGAGTCGGTACGCAATGGCTCATGGTGATGACATCCTTGACGTGGACCGCAGTGATCACCTCAACAAGCGACCTAGCGATGATCTTGATTCCTCTTTGGAGAAGAGGAGAAATAAAGGCAAGGACGTTGAGGTCTCTGCTCCGCGGGACTCGAGGCCACTGGTAGCCACCCCGGTGAAAACCGTTGCGACCCCACTAACCACATGGCCAAGTTTCTTTGGAGCGGATGAGAAGGATAGTGTTGTCATGAAAATAGTGTTGCCCCTATGAAGATAACTAGCTTAGGGAACCTTTCTCGGACATTTTTAGCATGCAAATTAACAAAAGCCTAAGTCAAACGATGTCCAGGGTAAAAATGGTCATTTCACCTCACCCTGACGACTTCTAGATCTTTTTTAAAACCTTTCCCGCCGAGGAAAGCCAAAGCTTAACGCACGAGAAAGTTCAAATGTCAACGAACATGCCGTTTATCGCTGCATTCCCAGCGATTATGGGGAAATTTGTTTGCCACCTAGTCATGTTTGCTAGGTTTTGAAACGAATTTCACCCTTATTTGCTGTCCGTTCAGCTTTCATGACAGTTTCATCCAGGTACTCGATTCAGTTTCCAACGAATACCACCATATTCGCTGGAGACCAAGCGAATTTCTCCCTATTTGCTCCATTACCCAGCGAATTGGATCATATTCGCTGGGATCTGGTGCATTAAATTCCCACACCATAGGCCTCCTTATATAAACCCCATGCAAAAACACATAACATCTACATTCTGCCAAAATCATTAACCTCCCAAAGTTTTAGCATATTATTCACATAATTTCACTATTTTCTTTATATTACAAAAACCACAAAAAAAAGAAAAGCCAAAAAACACATCTCAAAATACAATATTCCACGTGTTAGGAATTCCAAAAGAAAATCCTTACCTAAGGTAGACTGCCGAGGATCCTCCCCTCCCAAGGATCGCCTTGGGAAGGGGGTTTCTAATTTTCTTTATTTTTATTTTCAATTTATTTTCTTTATTTCACAAAATGGAGAAAATAATAATTTCAATATTATTTTCTTTAATTTTAGACTTATATTTTATTTATCTTCTTACTTTCAAGCATTTAAATGTCATGAATTTAGGGTAATAAAAATTCAATGTTATTTTCCTAAATAAAATGACTTTATTTTTATTATGTG
>ONZA01015786.1:3039-15266 GCA_900322205.1 Kewa caespitosa | reverse complement strand
GGCCCCCCCCCCCCCCGCTAGCCAAAAATACAACTTTGTCCTGATACGAGTCATGGGCCAGGGACAAAGCCCCAAGAGATGACGGTGCATACATCAATCCTAGAAGAATGTTCTCATTCCTTCCCAGGTGACGTGGCCTAGCGTCATTGGAAGAGCCTTGACGTGCTCCAACATGATTGGTGCCCCACCTGGGTGCCGTAATCGAGGAAGACCTTCTATAGATACCCTCGAAGAGGGTATGTTTGGGGGATATTCAGAATAGAGGAGCACAATTTTCTAATCCAAGCAACAAAAAATAAAGGGACCTCTTGGAGGACACATTCACAAGCATCTCTCTTTCACATAAACACATACTTACTCCTCATACTTACCGACACTTGATCGTCGGAGGGCCATTCCCCAGTCAAGCCCCAGGGGTAGCTCACCATTTGTTCTATGTAGGACTTACGCATCTAAGTGGAAGAGTGCACTTCTCATACCCAAGATACACGACTACTCTCCCCGATTTGACCGCATACACACCCCCGAGTGATTTCTGGCAGGAACATTTTGGCACCGTCTGTGGGAAAAAGTTTTCTTAAGCCACACATTTCTGTTTCTTGTGTATGACATTGAGAACAGGCTTATATCTATGCTCCTCCCTACGAGCTCAGATACAACGATGACCAGTCGAACGAATGGAGTACGGGACTTGGCCAACATGGAACCTCCTTATGTACATGTTGAAGACATCGAGTGTAACATAAACCAGCGGCCTAATAGTCCCCTACTACCCCACTCACGACGTATCATTAGAAGGGTTGACTCCCCTCCCTTGGAGTTGGAAAATCGTATGTTCACTCACGATGAACTCAACCTCACCATCGAAGAGATACACCAGCGAGAGAGGAACAGAGGCGGAGCGGATCGAGTCCCGAGGGATACTCTGGAACACTCCCCCATAAACATCAGGGGTAACACTCTGGTTGTTCCTCCAAGAAAATCTGTCCATGAGCGCTTGGGTCCTCAGGGTCGGTCAAGATATGCAGATACCCTGTAGATGAGATCTTCGGCATCCTACCTCAGCAAGGGGAGCGCTCCAAACTGCGGAGACCTCCGCGAGGGTGGACTCGACCAACTAACCGTCGTACTTGCTCAAAAACAACGATAAGAGACCTCTCAGAGTGGCTGAATCAAAACGCAAATTCAGAGTTGGCCAATACCGATGAAAGGGCAAGGGATCTGTGCCAGTTGCTAGCAAGAAAAACAAATGAGAGAGAGGGACAAAATGATAGGCAACGTTTTGAGGCAAATACACTTGGAAGATTAGAGAAACAAAGCCGGGGCTGGCAACCAAGCATCACTAGCCAGAAGCCAGTCCCACAAATCCTGCGCTCGTGCTCACCAACAAGAAACCCAGCAGCCCCCACTCCATCCAAGAGTTGCTGACAATTACCTCAGCGAGTTTGGAGACGGCACGTGCCCTCTCTCCCCAAGGGCAAGATCCGTCATTAACCTAGCCCCCGAAGGAAAGGCGCTTGACATTGTCGCTAACGTCCCATTCACTGACAAAATTATGGAGGCATATGTCCTTGAGAAGAGGAAGGCAGCAAGCATGAAGAAGTACGATGGAAAAGACGACCCCGTGGAACATGTACAGGCGTACATAGCCAACATGCTGGGTCACTAGATGGACAACGCTACCATGTGCAGACACTTCCCACCCACCTTGGAAGGATTAGCAATAACCTGGTACGATAACCTCCTATCCCAGAGTATCAACACCTGGACCGAGCCGAGAGAGGTATTTGTGGACCACTTCTCAGCAAACCAAAAAGAGAAAAAGCTCAGCGAGCACCTATACAAGATTTAGCAAAGGCCACGGGAACTCTCTGGAGCCACCTCCATCACTTCAAGAAGGAATGTCTGGAGATCACTAATCTCAACCCTCGTATCACCGCCTCAGCTTTCGGGTCTACTCAAAGGGAGTGACTTCAACCTGCTGCTATAAAACTTGAGGGAAAATACCGAGGGTGGTATGCTAGCCTTGAGTCAAACAAGAGAGCAGCAAAGAATTACATGAATGCAGTAGTGATGTCGGGCCGACCCGACATTCTAGACGTGCTGACCGGGGGAAATTAAGCACCCAAGCCCACCCACCCACACAACAACACAATCAACTACCAGATGAACGACCGAGGAAAATGACCCAAGACGTATGCAATATCTGATTCCGGCAACAAGACAGCTCAACGAGTTTGTCAGGCAGGGAAAGTTAAAGGCCCTTGCCAAGGGTAGGACTCCTAGCCCCAGCCAGTGGACCCATCAGGGGTAAGTCAGATGATGATGACTAACTAAGGGATGTAAGATGATCTTTGGCGGCCCACTATCGAGGCAATGATAAGAAAAGAAAGAAAAGCCCACATCAGAATGGCAGTCCAAGCTATGCTGCTCAAGACCCAACCCAGCAAAGAAGCTACCAATCATCACCTTTGATGAATCCAATGCTAGGGTTCTTCATACCCCAATCCACGACCCCATTGTAATCGACCTGACGATAGCTCATGACCTGGTAAAAAGAGTTTCGATAGATTCCGGAAGCTCGGAAGACATCATGTTCGTATCTTGCCTCAAAGAACTTCACTCGTCGGAGGACAAGCTCCTACTCATCTCCTACCCAGGCATTGGTTTTCGTGGCAAGGAGGTACACCCCATCGGAACAATACAATTGCCCATGTTAATGGGTCCGAAGGGAGTGGGGCGGCACGAGATTGATGAGTTTCTAGTAGTGGATGTGGTCTGCGCATATGGCATCATTCTGGGCAGGGCGGCCCTGACCACTATCAACGCATCCCTCCACATGTCTTGGCTGATCGTAAAGTTCGAGAAGGATGATGGAAAGGTCAAAAAAGTCTTAGGAGACCAGAAGATCACTCGAGAATCCTACGTAAAATGTCCAAGCACGTGTCCCTAGCTCCGTCTACCCCGAGGAAGGGCCCGACCCCAAGAGGCAAAAGACCCCCGATAAAGGAAAAGCAAAGCTATGCATGGAGGTGGAAACTTTCCTCACCGCAGTTGTGAACCCTCAGGGAGAAGAAGTCTGAGCCAATGGTGGGGAAAAAAAGGTAATGATTAACAATGAAGATCCCTCCAGAACAACTTTTGTAGGATTGGACTTGGAGCCCACGCTACAAACTTGATCGGTAAAAGGAATATTCTGATGTTTTCACCTTTGTCTCTGAGGAAATGCAAGGAATTGACCCTGTGATAATCAAACACAACCTAAGGTCGGAGCCCAAGCATACACCAGTAAAACAAAAGCTTAGGCAGCTTGGAACTGAGAAGAGCGAGGCCGCAGCAGCTGAGGTCAAGAAGTTGCTTGAGGCTGGGTTCATACGAGAATGTCGATTCCCCGTTGGGCTGGCTCATGTTGTCATGGTGAAAAAGGCCAATGGATCCAGGCGAATGTGCATCGACTTCACCTACCTCAACAAGGCATGCAAGAAAGATGAACACCCTTTTCTCGGATCGATCAACTGGTAGATTCCACTGCCAAACATGAACTACTTAGTTTCATGGACGCAATCTCAGGGTACCATCAGGTGTTCATGGACCCAGAAAGATCAAGACAAGACGACCTTGATCACAGAACAAGGAGTCTATTGCTATATCATGATGCCATTTGGTCTGAAGAACACAGGGGATAACTTTCAGAGGCTAGTGAACAAGGTTTTTGAGAAACAGATTGGCAGAAACATGGAAGCCTACGTCAATGATATGATTGCACGAAGCAACGGAGCAGAAGAACATTTTTACTATCTGAGGGAAACCTTTGACACCTTAAGGGCATACAAGATGCAGTTCAACCCAAAAAATTGTGTTTTCGGTGTGAAGAGCGGAAAAGTCCTTGGGTTCATGGTAAATAAGAGAGGTATCCAGGAAAACCCTGATAAGATAAAAGAGATAATCGAAATGAAATCCCCCAAGAACCTGAAGGAGACCCAAAGGTTGACAGGCTGCGTTGCTGCTCTAAACCGCTTCATGACATGGGCATCAGATCATTGCGTCCCTTTCTTCGTGGCAATCCAATGCAAAGAGAATTTCTGATGGACCGCTGAGGCTGAGGAGGCCTTCGAGAAGATGAAGGCCCATCTTGCTCACCTATTAAAGATCATAATTGCAGATGAGGGAGAAAGGCTATACTTATATCTCGTCGTCTCCCCCCACGTAGTTTTATTAGTTCTAGTATGCGAGACTTCATCATTCATGCACTCATCGGGCCGGAGTTTCAATATTCTCAGCAAGAAAAATTCACCCTCGGGCTGCTCATCACGGCCACAAAGTTGAGACCCTACTTCACATCTCATCCTATAACAGTCCACAAAGACTGCCTCGGAAGACAACTGTTGATAGTATAAAGAGGGCCGCAGGATTCAAAAGTGGGCTCTCGAACTATCTTAGTACGATATAACTTCTAAGCCATGAAGGGCAATCAAATCCCAGGCGCTGGCAGATTTCATCTCATTGATGACCCCTGTTGACACCAAAATAATGTCTTCTGTATGACCCTATGACGATAACTATCTTACGGTATCTTTTCCGCAAATTTTTAGTGCGCGAATTAATAAAAATCAAGGTCAAACAAAGTCTAGCGGCAAAATGGCCATTTCACCTCACCCTAAGGGCTTCTAGATCCTTCCAGTAACCTTGCCGGCCAAGGAAAGCCAAAGCTTAATGCGCGAGAAGGTTCATATGCAAACGATTACGCATGTATTCGCTGCCGACCCATCAAATTTCACTAAAATCGTTAGGCACCCAGTGAATATCACCATATTTACTGGGCCTTGAAACGAATCTTTCTCATATTCACTGTCTGTTGAGTTTTCCTTACCATTTCACCCAGGTGCATGATTCAGTTTCCAGCTAATATACTCATATTCGTTGGGCGTTGATCGAATATAGGCATAATCGCTACATTACCCATCAAATTTCCTCATATTCGTTGAGCCGTGGTGCATTAAATTTTTTGATCCTATATAAACCCATGCATTAACCATACGATAGATGATCTAATCATACCCAAAAAATCTGAAAAATCACCCAGCAACGAGAGAGCTCTTCTTACAAAATTCATAGCATTTTGTTTATCCATTTTTATATTTTTCCCAAATTAGAAAAACCACAAAAAGCCATAAAAACACAGAAAGTCCAAAATAAAAAATTTTGCGTATCAGAAATCCCAAAAAAGAATCAAAACTTAAGGTAGGCTCCCGAGGGTCCTCCCCTTCTCAGGCACTTATTAGGAAAGGAGTTGTAATTTTTCTTCATTTTATTCTTTTCATTTTCATTTTATATCTTTTTATGTCACAAAATTGGAGAAATTAATAATCCAATATTATTTTCATTAATTCTAGGCTTATATTTTATATCTATTTTATATTCATGCACATATGGTTTTGTTCATTTTCAGGTGATGAATTTGGGGTAATAACATTTTAATGTTATTTTCCTAAATATAATAAATTTATTTGCCTATCTGTACATATATATCTATTTATTTATTTTCTATTTATATTTATTTTATTTTTATTAGTTTCGACATTTTGTGCATTTCATACCCTATTTTTATTTCTTATATTTCTAACATTTGTATATATATATTTTTTTTATTGCTTTTAGCATTTTTCATTTCTTTTTTATTCTTTGCGCTTTTTTTTTTAATTGAGTCACATAATTCTAAAAAGTAATAATTTCAATATCACATTTTAGGTTTAAAACACTATATTTGTATATTATTATTGTATTTTATTCTATTTTTATTTTGCTTGCCCATTCGGTAACAATTATGTCATGGACAAATTCATGCTTCTTTTATCATTTGATTATGGATTTTGGACAAAATGAAATTGCATGCTAAAAAGTGATGACCTAAATTAAAATGAATGTCAAATGACTTAGAAAACATTGACGTTAATATACTTTTGGAACCAAATCGATTTACAAAAAGTTCTAATTCGCAAGTAGTGGCAGTTAGTAAAAAACTGGCAAATTGGATGCATTCCACATCCAATTTGTATCATTAACCCCCGAACTCAAACTTTGGTTAAAAACTACTACAGGAGTCAAAAGACGGTTTCCTTATTTTTCTAAAATAAGGTGGCGATTCTAAATACCCCAATTGTGCCATTTAGCATATTCCAAAAAATGACAATTTTACCTCCATAACACACACGCACTCCAAGGGGGATACGCGCGCAAAATTTCAACTTCTGCCATGCTTCGCCTAGCGGAGGGCTGTGGCCCCTACAATGGAAACTCTTCTGGAGATTTGACTTAAAGAGGGTGAACCTCGAAAATGAGTTAGAAAAGAAAAATGTAAATTGATTTGGTTCAAAAATGCATCATTTTCATATAGTATCATGCGTACGTGCAAATAGGTATCCCATAATCAATCCTTAGGGGACGAGTTTGGTTACATGGAGGATCCGTTTGATTCCCCATGAAAATCGTAAACGTCTCTCCACTCACGACCTTTCTTTCATCCATTCAACGGAAGCAAAAGCGGTAACTTAAGGCGACTTTGCATTCCATAACGTCGTAAGCACCCCGTATGTCGTGGGAGCCTTATTTACCTAACCCATTCGAAACCTTAGTGGAACTAGAGCCATTATATAGGTTTTGAACATAGCGAGCATATACCATTTGCATGCTTGATATTTGCATATTTGCATTGCATTTGGACTAAATCGTAAACCGGGGGCTTTACGTCCTTTTTCCCATTAGAAGTTTAGGTTTCCCTTCCCTTTTGGACCTTTTCTCTTTTCTTCTACCCTTCTAATTAGTTCCCGAATTAACTTTAGGTAAAACTCCGTTCGTTGGACTTGTGGGGACGACAATAGACTTTGTTGAAGATCGTCTCCACCACCATCGTTCTTCACTCTGTCACGTTAGTCTACTCCCAAACCCAAGTCACCACCTTCTCCATCCATACAACAGCTAACATTTGAAATGGCCAACCAACCTACCCTGCAGTAGCTCGCCCTTCTCATCCAGAACTTGACCAAAAAGGTGACCCGAATGGAAACCAAGAGCGTCGAGGAAGTTGACCCAATCAAGGGAGAGCTAAAAAAAGTTTAAGACTGTCCTGAAGCATAACAAACTTTTTAACCAATACCATGAGATTGAGGGGATGACCCCTAACCTTTCGGGTACTCTACCCGATAAAACTGTCCTGTCATACCTGCCTAAGTTTAAGAGCATTGACAAGCCTAGGACCCATCTTAGGGAGTATACCACTACCCTTACTCTAAAGGGTATCAACGAAGAAATGTTCCCCCACATCTTTCATATGTCCTCAGATGGACTCGCATCTAGCTGGTACTATGGACTCGACACTGAACGAGTCAAAACCTGGGAGGATAAAAGCCGAGTGTTCCTGGCTCAGTATTTGTACGATACAGAGCTACCCATCACAATGAGGGAATTAGAAGCCACTAAGCACCTCATAGGTGAGGCTTTCATGACCTTCGTCAACAGATGGCAAGAAAGGGCTGCCCATATGGTGAATAGGCCCTCGGAAAGAGACCAAGTGCGTACTATCATACGCAATTTGAGGCCTGAATTTAAGAAACATTTGATTTACTTGCCTATAAGTAATTTCTTCCAGCTTACGAAGGTAGCATTGGCTATCAAGGATGAGCTTCCCAACTCGGAAGCAAAATGGACAAAGGGCAATAACAACAACAACAACAACACCACCAAGCAAAACGATATCGAAAAGATGAACGAGGTCAATGCCCTCCATGAGGGCGCACCTCATCGTCGAGATCGAAGAGCCTATACCGCATTGGGTATGACTCTCACCCATCCTTTGGAACACTTGATAAAAAAGAATTATTTAAACCCAATTCGGCCCACTCCTGAAGTCCCAGAGGATAAACGGTCCAAGAGTTATGATTTATCAAAATACTGTAAGTATCACCGTGGCAATGTCCAAGAAACTGACAAGTGTTGGACCTTAAGAAACGCGGTCCAAGACCTCATCGACAATGGCACTTTACCAATGACGAAGGCGGCACGTGCCCCAAATAAACATAATAATCCCCTCGCATCTCACGAGGAGTCCATCTTCACCATATGTAATGGCGACGTAGGTTTCGATCCCACCTTACTTATTGAACCCTTATCACCGCATAGCCATTTGAGCGTTAACGATATATGGAACATTGATAAAGAGGATGCATCCTTTAGGTTTGAGGAGATTTACGATGACGCCTAGCTTTAAAAACTTGAAGTTTTTGAAGGCGAAGTCGACAATCTTACTAGGTTGGGTCGGTATTACAGGAAGAAATATGGTACACTAAAGACCAAGGATAACCCGACTAATAAGGGAAAAGAAGTAGTGGCACAGGGACCACTCGGTAACCCCTTGTTAAACCAATTTAAAATAATGAAAGCCGACATCACCATTTGGAAACTCTTAGCATTGTCTCTGGAGCATAGGCAAGCACTCCTTGCCGAACTGAACAAAATAAACATCTCGCCCACAACGTCTCCCGCCGAGCTTATAAGTTTCTTGATGGAGAAAAGATCGCCCACCACGATCACGCTCTTGGATGAAGACCAGCCCAAGAAGGTCATAACCACAATAAGGCACTATACCTTACGGTGACTTGTAACCAACATCATGTATCCATGGCAGTCGTGCATAACAGGTCCGTAGTCAATGTATAACCACTCAGAAATGCGAAAGGTTTAGGAATCTAATATGACCTCGCACATACATCTTAGGGCTTACGAGACTTCGATAATTCGAGGAGAATTGTGCTGGACACCATCAGCTTCAATGTTAATGCTGGTGTCATAGAAAAACGAGGAACTTTCTCTGTCATCAATATAACCTCCACCTTCAACCTACTTTTACAACGATCTTGGTTCCGTAGTATCAATGTTGTCCCATTTACCCTTCACCCGAAAGTGAAAATGGTCGTAGAGGGTAAATTCCTTGTGATTGAGGCCGACCAAATGAAGGTCACATTATCCAAGACTCCCGTCCTAAAAATAGACCATGGTGAGAAGAGAACTTTTGGGGCTTTAACCCCAAAATTAACGCCATTGAGGATGAAAAAGTTCCATTCGACTTTGTTCCTCACTCTAACCTCCATGTTAACGCTATCCTACGAAAACAGAGCTATATGCCCGGGATGGGATTAAGAAAGAACGCCCAAGGCTCGAGTTCATTTCGGTGGGCACAATCCACGAATCTTATGTTCAGCGTAGGCTACACTCCCTCGATTCGGAAAATTAAACAATCGATGTCGAAGGAAGCTAAAATAAAGAGGGCCATACGAGAAGGCATCCCCTTAGATATCCCTAAACTCACCTATCCACATACCTTGAATGGAAAATTCGTCTGGGCAGGAGACAACTTTCCCTACTATGGATTTCCCGAACCTCACTACCTTAGAGAAGAAGGCACGTTAATCCCAGGATTTAAAATTTTCAAGGATTGCAACCTTCTAGAAAATGATATTCCTAAGCTTCAGGACCAATTATCACTTGATTGGGTTCAACCTTTACGTCACAACGTGTTCAGTCTCCTTTTCAGGAAAAACAAGATTCAAGCGCAAGAAGATGACGACGTAGTTTTGGACATCCAAAATCGAGATTTTGACCCCTTCGAGCTGATTGCACGTGCCACTGAGATACTCGAAGGATGGCGGCGCACCTGTAAGTGGAGAACTTCTGACGGGCATAAGTTTAGTGTCACAATAGGAGAAGGACCTCTTTTTGAGTCTAGTGACTTCGATTCTAGTTCTAGCGATTCTGATTCCGATGCTAGTGTAGGACCTTCTCCTCCCAAGAGATTTAGAAAGCTAGGCTCCCCCATTCCCAAAGTGTATGATCCTTCCATTGATGTACTCTTTGACGATATCAATAAAATGAACGATGATTCTTCTTACTCTTTGGATTGTTTTGTCACTAATGAATCCGCTGGCAATAAGTCACTCATGTGAGCCTTGCTCTAACATGAAAAAATAACTTCGGTAATTGAAGAAATCGAAACGATTAACTTGGGAACTCACGATAAACCACAAGAGGTTAAAATTGGTCTAACTCTAACTACAAATGAAAGATCCAGCCTAATAAGCGTCTTAAAGGAATTTATAGATGTCTTCGCATGGTCGTATAAAGACATGCCAAGAACTGACCGATCCATAGCCGAGCACAAAATCCCACTCTTTCCCAATGCAAAACTTGTTAAGCAGAAACTTAGGAGAATGAACCCTGAGTGGGCCTTAAGGATAAAGGAAGAGGTAGAAAAGCAACTCAACACAGGGTTTATTGTAGTGGCAGATCATCCCGAATGGGTAGCCTACATCGTGCTAGTCCTGAAAAAGGATGGACGGGTAAGAATGTGCGTAGACTTTCGAGATTTGAATAAGGGTTGTCCCAAGGACAATTTTCCTTTGCCCTACATTGATGTCCTAGTCGCCAACACCACGGATAATGAGCTCATATCCTTCATGGACAGTTATGCGGGATATAACCAACTCCTCATGGACGAGGAGGACATGTTACAAACAACTTTGATCACCCAATGGGAAACATACTGCTACCGTGTCATGCCTTTCGGGTTCATAAACGCTGGGGTAACTTACCAAAGGACGGCACAAACTGTTTTACATGACATGATGCATAAAGAGGTTGAGGTATATGTGGACGACATGATCGTCAGGCTTCTGGCCGAGAAGGGCATATACCCAATCTCTACAAGTTTTTCGAAAGGTTAAGGAAATATAATATGAGACTAAACCCACAATAATGTGCATTTGGCATCACATCTAGGAAACTCTTAGGCTTCATAGTTAGTTCTCGGGGCATCGAGGTGGATCTTGCAAAGGTCAAATAAATAATCGAAATGCCTCCCCCAAAAATCAAAAAAGAAATAAGAGCTTTTCTAGGAAGGCTTTAGTATATTACTCGATTCATAAACAAGTTGACTATCATATGTGAACCTATATTAAAAAAATTTAAAGAAAAGCGTCAAGGTCGAATTGGATGAACAATGCCAAAAATCAATCAAAAAATTCAAGGAATATTTGGTTGATCCACCAATATTAGTCCCGCCGACGCCAAGCGTACCGCTCATAATATACCTAATGGTTACAGAAACCGCCATTGGGGCCATGCTTGCCCAGGAGGTTGATAAGAGAGAAAAAGCAATATACTACTTGAGTAAGAAATTCCTCAAGTATGAGATGCGCTATTCCACTCTAGAAAAGACGTGTCTCGCCACAATATGGGCAACCAAAAAACTGAGACACTATATGCTCAGTCATAAAGTGTATATAAGATCTCGGGAATACCCATTAAAGTATATCTTCAAAAAACCCATACTTATTGAAAGGATAGCTTGTTGGACGGCCATGCGGTCCAAATTCGACCTCAAATATGAGAACATGAAAAGCATAAAAGGCACGCTATTTCTTAATACTTGGCTGACTACCCAGTAACAAATCAAGAAAAAGAGGAAGAGTTGAATTTCCCGATGAGCACATCATGACGGCTTATACTGAGACTTGGCTTATGTATTTCGACAGGGCATCGAATCATAAGGGCTATGGCGTAGGAGTATTGTTTGTCTCATCAGACGGGGCACATACCCTATTATCTGTAAAACTCAACTTTGGAGTCACTAACAATGTTGTGGAGTACGAGGCTTGCATTGTCGAATTGTAAGCAGCAGCAGCCATAGGCATTAGAACCCTGAGGGTGTACGGAGATTCAAGCCTAATCATAAATCAAATCTCGAAGAAGTGGAAAGTCAAGAATGAAAGCTTGGCCCTTTACCAAGACATTTAGAAAAGATAGCCAAAAGCTTTTCTGAAATCCACTATACCTACCTTCCGAGAGAGGAAAACCGATTTGCGGACCCTCTCGCTAAGTTGTCGTCTATGATCACTCTCTCTCCAAAAATAAAAACGATGCCCATATACATTGAAATAAGGGAAGAACCCGCTCACCATTACACCTTAGAAGTGGACTCTTTAGAAAAGGTTCCATGGTATATCGATATCCTTAGCTATAATTTGAGCGGAGAATATCCCATTGGGTGTGATGACTCACGGGCACAAAGGGACGTTCGCCTTCTCACTGCACAAGTGGTATACCAAGATAGATTGTGTAAGAACATATAGAGTTAGCCTTCTTTGCATCGATGAAGAACAGGCGAAATGAAAAATGGG
>ONZA01015783.1:5212-18654 GCA_900322205.1 Kewa caespitosa | reverse complement strand
TTTCATTTCAAATTTTGTTGGGTGTCACATAAGATTCCCTTTAAAAGTAGGGGTATATTGGTAATCTTAATGACCTTTTATTTTTAAATAAAGAAAGTGGAACATTATTTTGGGATATTCCAATATAGAATATTGGAACATTAAATTGGGACGGTGGAAGCATTTTTCTTTTGAATATTTACTTACATAATTTAACTAGAAAATTTGCTTTTCTCAATAATTGTTGAAATATTATATCCGTGTATCGCACGAGCATCACCTAGTACTAAAAAATAAGAGTACAAAAAACTCTTTTAGTAGCTGGTTGTTCGACAACACATGGTTGATTGAAATTCCCGCCATGTCTCTTTTGCTTGCCTTTCTTCATCCATCTTAATTCCACTTATTTTTCATATATGTGATCAAACATGCAAAAACAAAGCTTTCGACCAAAGCGCGAGATACTACTTTTGTGCTTAAAAGTCTTAACCTCGTTGAGCGAACCTTTCGGCTAAACAATTTTTTGATTAATAAAGTAGCGTGCTTGCACTTGGTGTTGATTGCCTTGTATATTTGCTTTGTAACTGAGAGAAGAGATAAAGACGGATGCCAAATTTAGATATTAAAAGAGACGCTCGATCCAATGGTATCCTCCTGGGAAATGTTGTTATGATAATAACACTCCTTAAGAGCTTCGCTTACTAACATTTTGTTAATGAAAAATTTTCCTAACCCTTAAGGGGGTTGGTGGTTGGAGGAAAGGCGGGACCAGTTGGAGGTGAGGAATGTTCATGGACAGTCCCATCTAAAAAAAAAAAAAGCATTCTCTTGTATCGTTGGTGTCAGTCATCTCGATTTCTGAATCTTCCTTGTTGACCCTAGCATTACAGTTTTGCTCACAGCATGATGGCCCTGATCCTCCTGATCCTTATATGAAGTCCCATCATTAAAATTATTAACGCAAACCTCTAGATAACATAAGTTTGGCTCATTGATAACATCCATTCGGACACTATGGGAAGGAAGAATAGCCCAAATGCTCATTATTGAGAATTTAGATGAATTATAGATGGTAATTTTTTGCCATTTATTAATGTTTGAGTACTCCGCTCTAGAAAGATTAAGATGTTGTAACTCACTTCTCTTATTTGAGAACCTCATGTTGCACTTGTAGTTATCCATTTCGATATTAGATGCCTCTATATCTTTACGAGTCGACGAGCTCTTACACGATACTTCTTGAGTCTTGATAGTCAATAATTTCTTCCTCACGGTTAGATGACATCGTGTCTTGATCTCGTAGTATGGTTGCATGATTTAATCCATTATGAATACTGTCGACAGATAGGTTGAGACATTGTCTCTTGTTTCTTTTATTTGAGAAACGAACATTGCACTTAAATTTATTGGTGCACACATCATCCACATGATTAACCAGTTTCACTTCATCTATAAAGATCCTAGGTTCATAATTTTTCACTCATAAGCTATACTACTTTGGATTTCCTTATAAATGGAACATTCAATGTCATGGTATAGGGAAGAGATTGTATTGGTTAAACAACATTGGTTTGTCGGTCGGACATTAGCCTTGGATGAAGTCTCTTCTGCAACATTAAGCATCAACATAAAACCTCTTTTCTTTTCTATCTAATAACTTGTCTTGTTCCTCCCAAAGATAAATTCTTTTCATTGAAGCACAAAAAATCTCCTCTTTGTCATAGTCTCCAACTAACTTTACTACCTTCGTTAGTTCCATTTCCACTTATTTGGTAATAGGATCAAGCTTAGAGCCTCTTGTAGATTATGAAGGGCCTCTTTCGGGTTTTAGAGTCTCAAAGAAGCTAAGGGCATGTTCAGTTGTAGAAAACTACATTTTTTTAGAAAAAAAAAAAGGAAGTTGTGTTCAAATGACCCACTTCTCCATTTTTTGGTTTGAAAAATAAGAAAATCGTGTTTTCTATATTTACACTAGAAAAAAAAGAAAACACACTTATTTTGGGTTGTTTCTGATCAAAACAAATCCCATGTTTTCCTTAGTTTCCAAATTGGAAAACACGGAGGAGGGGGAGTTGAGAATTAAATGACATACCCAACCCCCTTCTTTAATGCTCTAATTCAATGGGTTGTATCTTTTTCTCTTGTACTAGTGCAATGTCCATCTTGCTCATCTCCCCTCCCTATCAAGTAACTCTCACTTCTCAAAGCTCTATTCTCTCAGTTCTTCTCCCTTTGAATTGCACTTCCATTTAGCTTTTGTTCCACTTCTTTCTTTTTGCCTATAATTCAAAACTTCATGCCACTATTTTTTTGTCGAAAAATAGGGATTCAGAGGGAAAACTCAAGTTGAGAGCAAAATTAAAGATAATTCATTCAATAACAGGTAATTATATTCCGTTTTCAAATTTGTGAATTTTTGAATTTTTATTTATCTGATTTCATCTTTTAATTCATTCTAGTTATCAGTAGTTTTTTTAGATTAATAGTATTTTGAATCAATGGAATGGATAGAAATTTTATTTTTATTTGAGTTGTGAATATGTGAGTTTGACGACTCAAGACGATTGTCATTTTAAGTGGTGTTAGGAGACAACATTAGGTTGTAGACCAATATCAGATTGATATTTAAAGGACGAGATAGCAATAATGCTATTGGTGATAATCTGGTTAAGCAAGAATTGGGTAGAGAAGTAAAATTAATGGCATAGTTTCAATGAATGTGAAGGAGGTGTTTTGAGTCAGTAACCGAGTTAGGCTTTTAGTCTTGACATGGGGTTCTTAGTTGTAAGTAGGATGGTAGAGATTTTGGCGTGTTTTTTTGTTAGGTGGCCATTGTGACAATAGCTACTGTCAATTGTATGTTCTAGTTAGTTTGGAGCAAGCACATGATCATTTCTTTCCCTTGTAGATTTTGAGTTTAGTTATGTATTGAATCAAAAGTATTTAATAGGGTCTTATTAGAGTTTGTACAACCTCTTTGAAAAGTAGATTTAGTGGCATCTAGCACACCCAACCAGCCGCCGTGTGTATGACTAAGGTGAATAACGAGATGGGTCATTTTCTTTCTACTGTGAGTGTGAGTGTAAAACTCTACATAACATTGCACAACAAGATTGGTTGCAAACAATATATAGGAGGTGATATGAGTGAACCATGACAGCTAAAGTACATAGGAGTATCTCCTTACGTTGTCATTGCTACTCATTTTTTGGATCATTTTCTTTTAGTAAATACATAAATGTTGTTCATCATTGTCATTGCTACTGCTCTTATTCTAAGTGAAGTACATTACCATGTTTATAGTTATTTTCTACCGGTCATCTTATCTAGAAACAAAGGTGTAAGTCTTTCGCTTACTTGTTGTTTACTTCTTTATAATAATCTATGTTGGCTATGTTGTACTTAAAACGAGACCAAACTTCCAGCTTATCTCATGCAACTTTAACAAGTCTAACTTCTTCCACGCACAGTATTGGAGATAATATCATCAACGCACGCGGAAGCAAATTGCACAAGTTCAAGAACATACACAACAACAATGAACATGGACACAAGATCTTTTTTTTTTTTTTTTTTTTTTAACGTGGAAACCCAAACGGGAAAAAATCACGGGATCGACAGTACGATCCAAAAATACATCCAATATTTTCAAGAAGTTACAAGGTTAAAAGCGTTTCACGGTTCCCAAGCTCCACGAGCTTACCTACGCTACCTACCCCGACCAATAGTTGTATTTTCCATAAATGGTGAACTCACTTCAGCGACCCAAGATTCAACCTTCACATGTTGTCACCCCACATAGGTGCAATCTCTCTCACGGTGTCTCACCCGAAACCCCCGAGACTCCGACACTTTCAAAGAACACCCAACATGATTCTTGAGCACCCACTAAAATAATGGCAGAGACCTCTCTTATATAGAATCTCATGGATCTAACCTTCCTAATCTGACTTATATAGTATTATGAAACTAATTAATATTTAACTACAAGCAAACTCTTATTCACCACAAAACACCAAACTTCCTAATAACATAGGAAGTATAATAACACAATAGAAATAAATCTTTTAATGAATTATACGGCTAGAAACAAAAATATGGAAGGTCAACTTAGACAATGAAACCAAATTAGAACAAGATCGTGCACATTCACTTGCTGGCAGTGAAAACAACATCCTCATGCCGATTACGGCATGACCATGAAGTCACGAATCAGTTGACCAATTCTCAAGCTTGCTTGTACACTTGGTCCTTTTGCTCGTCTTTGTTACCACAGCTCTCCATTATACTATTAAGGCTCCATAATCCCAACAGACAATAGTGAGACACCTCCTATCAAGATACTTTATAGCTCACTTAATGAGATTCAAGTATTCTTATATTGTGATTTGAGTGGACTTCAAAATGCGAGGTATTAAAGATTGTCATGCATTGACTTATAATTGAGATACTATATAGATGGGGGGACATCTAGAGAAAGTTGAGGACACTATGTGAGTGGTCGGAGACAGCAAAAAGAGTGTTTTTGGAGATTTTGTCAGAGAGAGTAACTGGAGATCCTAACAATACACCAAGTTTCAAGGGAACTAATTGGGCTCATATGGATGAGCAAGTATTATTGAAAACTGGAGTGAGGTATGTGCTTGACAGGTTGAGGGGGAAGCATAAACGAATGGGAAAAGTGCATAAAAAATTTACATAATTGATCACCGACAATACTGGTACGACATGGGATTCCTCCAAAAGGATTGTGTTTGCAAGTGACTCAATTTGGGATTCATATTTCAAGGTTTGTCTTCTTTTTTTCCTTTTTTTCTTTGGCAAGTTAACATAATTTTGAGCCTCTAGTCCAGTTTGGAATCATTGATATGCGTACTTTACTAATTGGTATTGTGTGGACAAGATTTTTAAAACTTTCAAGAAGCATGGATAAGCTGTATTCAATGTTGAGTGTTGTCTATGTAATGTTTATTACCTCTGTTGCATTTCACAATCCTTCCACTATTGGTCCCCGAATTTCAAATGAAGAACCAGGATAGAAGAAGAGTATCTAACAAAAGGTGATCAAGAGAAAAAACATGCTTCACAAGGAGACGTAAATGTTGGTGGGGACTTTCTTCCTGGAAATAGAAGTATAAACCCGAACAATGCCTAGTATGTATGATGCTCTTATTGATGTGTTCTCTGAGTCACTTAATGCTAAAAAGAAGAACGATAGGGCAGATGCCAAATGATATAAAGCACAATCAAGTTAAGTCACAAGTATTATGGCGTTGAATTTTCTATAAGGGAGTCTATGCTCGCATTAGATGCTTTACCCAATGTCACCGATAAAGTCTATAATGAAGCAATCAAGCACTTCACCAATAAGGATTGGAGTAAGATTTTCATATTAATGAGTGAAGATAGGAAGAATGGTTGGCTTTAAATCTTGGAGTGAGTCGTTGTATGGAGTGTGTAGGTTATGTGTTTTATGACAGTACTGATGGACTATGTTTGTTCTATGTGTCTAATCTTGTTTAGTCGAGCACTGTATCCTTTTTGGTAGGTAACTAATCTAAACTGATTTCAAGCTGAAGGTGCTCACTTTTGGACTATGTATGACACTATTTATGATTAATGTCAATTGTGCTTGATTACTTTGTACATTTTCTATATGTTTATGCAAGTTTAGATATGGAAGAAATGTCTACCTTGCCAAACGTTAGTTCAAGTTCTTCAACTTCTGACGATGATGGTGATGGTGATCTAGCCATGATGATTTTTGCATTTCTTGTTGAAGCACACAAATGCATTCATAGATAAAGTTCCTCGTAGGACAACCGTGCTTAGTGAAAAGGAGTATGTTTGAGAAGTGATGTGTGCACATCCTATTGTATGTGACGAATAGGTTAGATTGAAACCTCATGTAGTGTTGAATTTGTGTGATCGATTGAAACTATTAGGATTGAAAGATTCGAGAGATGTTAGTGTGGAAGGAGTGCTCATGGCATTACGTATTTTATGTCATGGCCCACGCCAAAGAATGATTTGCGAACGTTTTCAACATTCACTTAGAACAGTTCATACTTGGTTTAGGATGGTCTTAAGGGCGTTGTAGGCTTTCTGTGTCACAGCCGTGAAACCAATGGATAGAGGTAAAGTGTAACTTGAAATTCTAGGAAAGCGAAGATGGTACCCATATTTTAAGGCTAGAATGTCTCATTATAAAGCTTATGTTTCATTTTATGATGCTAGTTTATTTATAATATAGAACTTAAATGTATATTTTTTAGTAGAATTATATTGGTATTATCGATGGCACCCAAGTCGCAGCGTGGGCTCCTGCTTGCAAACAGAAGACGTTTCGAGGTCGTAAAGCAGTTTTTTGTAACTCAAAACGTTTATTTGCTCGTAGGATATGATATTTACGTTTGCGTACACCGGCTAGGAAAGGACAGCTAATGATTCTCGTGTCTTTTATGATGCCGTAGTTAGAAGTGAAAACAAATTCCTTATTCCGACCGGTGATAAGCTTTTATCAAATCATATTAGTCATTTTATTTGTGATACAACATTGTTAAGTCATATTAGCTACATGTTTTTATATCACTTGCTGATTACTTTTATGTTGTTGATAGTGGATATTCAACTCTAAAGAGATTTTTAGCCCCTTATTGTGGTGAGCGCTACCATCGCAATGACTTTCAAAATGGTCCTCCACCAAGAGGAAAAGAAGAGTTGTTTAACTTCATGCATTCATCGGTTCAAAATGTCGTAAATCAATCATTTGGAGTCCTTAAAGGTCGCTTTCAAATATTGAAAGATATTCTCAACTACCCCTTGAGGCGTCAAATGCTTATCCCACATGCATGTTGTGCATTACATAATTTTATTAGGATGCAAGATAGAGCTAATAATTTATTTACCCACTACAACGAAGATTCGTTAGAAGTTCCTGGTGAAGGTCTACAAACAGTAAAAGAAGGATATTCGCTACATATGACCGACAATGATGAAATGCTTCAAGTTTGCGAGTCCATTGCTACTAGTTTGTGGAACAATTATCGAAATTGTTGACTACAAAGTTTCTTTTAGTTAAAATGTTAATGTAATTGGTAGTGGTACTCGTGTGTGATATTTGGATGATACAATCATGCTTAGATTAAAAGGGACATAAAATATATTTGTTAATGAATCAATATTAGTAGTAACTCACGTTATTCCTCAATCCAATTAATAGTATAATATTATAAGTTTACAAATGAAGAACCAAAATAGAAAAAAATGCTTACTTGAATACATTTTCAAGTTTTATTCTCCAAAAATACTTGAAAAATACTAGGAAAACAAAGCATTTGAACAAGTTTTTAATTTTCTAAGAGTTCTGAAATGAGTGCACTTGAACACATTTTTCATGCTTTTTACTGTTTTCATTGGAGAAAGAAAACTAAGAAAATTGCTGGAAACTAGAGTTAGAAAATGGGATTTTGCCTCTGCCACTTAACGAGCCATAAGGTTGCCTTCACTTGGAGAAAATTGAGGCTATTTTCTAGAAACATCTTCCAAGAAAACAGGAATAGAGAATGTGTTTGAATTTCACTTTTTTATTGAAGTATTGAAAATCAGAAAACACGATTTTCCAACTTATAACTAGAAAAAACAAAACTGGTGCTTTGATGTTTTAAGTAATTTTCCATTTTAAATGGGACCCGATTTAAAGTACCCCTTCTCTAAAAGAAAGCATGGTGGTAGCTGAACTCAATCATTAAGATTTGGGGAGGTATAAAAGCCTATCATTTACTTCTCTCTTTTCAAAAGAACAACACATACCTTCTTCCCCCTTTTCTTTCAACGAGGTCTTGCTCTAATTTCTTCAACTCATTCGAAATCAAATCTGATTTTCTATCTCTATCACAACTAATTAATCTTGCTTTCATTGTTTTCAAATGACATGAAACTTTCAAACGGTCGTTCAGTTGGATAATCATCCAATTTGAGGCAGGTTTGATATTGTTTCTCAATCTTCCCCTCCCCTCACTCGTTTTTTACATTTGTTGAAATTTACGTCATTCTTTGGATCATCTTGATCTAACTTCTACACTCTAAATGATCTTGCCCTCAATTTCACAACTTGTTTGCAATTTTTTCTTCTTCTTAAGTTAGGGTTTATTTATCAAATGGGTGAGATAAGTATTTTGTTGATGCTTGTGTAGAAACTTATTAATTAGATTTCTCCGATCTTACGCTTCGTCTTCTTCACTTGTATGCTTAGCACTTTGGTCTTGTTAGTGCATTAGTCTTAAAAGCTTATGAGTTCGTTTTTGGTGGGTCTTTCTTAACTTTCTTTTACTATATGATTCATTTCCTGTCAGCTTGAATAATTTGAGTAGTTGTAGCTTTCATGCCAATGACAAAAAATTTATCATTTTAATCTATGTCATATATAAAGGCAGAAGGTCAAATAGGGTTGGTGTCCATTTTTTAGAATACCAACAATACCCCTCACAAGTCACAAAAAAAAAGCCTCCTAAATTTCTACAACAATAAACGTTTAACCAAACTCCCTCCCACACCCTACTCTCCAACATGCCACTCCCTCTAACTCATGACCAAAAAAATAAAAATAAAAATGAAAAACAACAACTCTCACACTCTCCAACCTCTCATTCTCTAACTCTCTCAACCCCATGATCACTGATTATGTCAGTTTTTAGTTTTGTAAGATATACTTTCACATGTAATATTGATTTTTATTTTGCTAGTTGCATACTGTGTTTTATTTTTATGGACTACGTTGTATATAAATTGTTACTATTAAATTTTTGTTGGACAATAAATAATGTACAAGCATGCAATAGTAGATGCACACAACGTGTGCACCGGAAAACTAGTGTATGTTAATTAACAATTGGTACTTATGCAAGGTTAGAGATAAATGCACTGATTCTAATATTTCAATTCAATTTCATGTACGTTAGCCATTTAACATGTCCTTTTAGTCAATCTCTTTATTTATTTTTTCACTGTTCACTTCCTCGACCATTTCACATCTTCAACCACTTGCAGAACATTCATGGATAGTATATTTTTGGTACATTGAAAGATTAAAGTTTTGGGACGTTATGATTTCTGCAGATTGATATGTTGTGTATCAATTAGGGGCTTCGACTCATTGAGTTTACCTTGATTTTGGGTTCTTCTAATTCATTGCCAAGGAATGCTGAGATAAAACCATAGAGCTTAGAAAGTTGCCATTAACTATTTAAGTTGTATAGTATTTGTAATAGCTTCAATAGTCGACGTGAACTATTTAAGTTGTACAGTTCTTATGAACTTGCATCTTCACCAATGAGCTAAAAGTATACTAGATGATGATGTCTTAAGACTTGTGTTGCTGTTAAATCTTTCTAATTTGGGATAAATATCATAACAACCTCTTAGACTATCTACGTTGGGGTAGAAATTGGAGATCATGAGAAATCATCCTTCCGTGGTAGGAGTTTTTTTAGGGACTGGTTGAGCCTTACTTTTTCTTATAGCCACCCCCGTATGTAGAGGTGGTTATTGGGGCAGACCTCCGATGTGACATGTAGACTTGAGTCAGTAAGGTTGGTCGTAACATGGGTCGTAGTTTCAATGGGTGGGATCATAAATGTGTTGATCCATTTAATAATAAAATGGGTCAAGCAAAATCATTGATAGAGTACATATCTAACCCAAGCAAAGTGATTTTGTATTAAATGGGAATGACCCGAGTTGACCCATTTAACTTTTTGCCCGACCCGACCCACTTAATAAATGGGTTGACCCTGACCCTAATTGGCCTAGCCTATTAACCAGGTGTACCCATATGTATGCTTTTGTTAGTATGAGATACTTTGTCATTTTATTTGATTGTGAAGAAGACATAGAAGTGTATATAAGGAATTTTAATATCATGTGTACTTCATTATTGAATGGATGAAATGCATATTATTTGTTCAGGACAATAATGTTCATAAATTTATCTTTTTCTCTGGTTTGTTCACTTCAATTTGTTTCTGAAATTTCAAGTGCTTGTTATTTACTGTTTTTTTTTTCTTTTATGAACAATAGGTGTTCAGTACTCTTCACATTGCATACCTTGGATGTGCGACAACGTAGAAGTCCTAGTTTATCGCCTACAATATCACCAATTTTCTCCAACAGTAGTGAACCTCCTCCAAAGGTATATTTTCTCTTATTTTCTTCTTACCTACCACAAAGTCTATCGGATATACACGTATTAGCAACATGATGTATTTGATATTATGTTTTCTTCTCTGTCTTCAAAGTATGTTGTGTAGCCATTTAAATTGTGTTGATGTATAGATGGTTGGAAAAAATGATAATCTCAATGACCCTATGGAGTGGCTTGAAGAACATAAAGGACCTACTTGGAGATTTTGGCAAAGAGGGTTAAGAAGGATCCCAATGATGCTCCCAATTTCAAGGGATCTGATTGGCCATATATTGATGAGCAATTGTTCCCCAAGACTGGAATTATGTATGCAATGGATAGGTTGAAGGGCAAGTATCATTGAATGCGAACCGTGCATACAAAGTTCACAAAATTACCGATAACACTGGTCTCACATGAAATGAATGTATGTTCAAGTTTTTGCTACAGATTCTATATGGGCAGACTACATCATGGTACGTTTGCCTAGTTTGTCTTAATATATGAATGATTATATTTGCCATGTACATTGTATTTGACTAGTAGTAGTGATTTTTCTCTTTGTAATTTTATTGGTGCCAGACAAACTATTCAAAACATTCGAGAAACAAGGTGGCAAGTTGTATCGTCTAAAACTATCGACACCTTTCACAATCCTTCCACTGTTGGGCCTCAAACTTCACTACTATAGAAAGCATTTACTACGTCGTTTATTTTCTATCTAATACGTCGGCTTCGTCCCAGCAGAGACCAGACGTCTTCGTGGCAGATGAAAAAAGTAACCGATTATTTACGTCGGTTTAAAATAAATGACGTAATAATTTTTCACATCAAGTTTTTTCAAATCGTCGTAATAAATGCTCCCTAGGTGACAAAATACAGTTTGTTTCTAGGAGATTTCCGACATTTGGTCTAAAAAGAAGCGACGTAGTATGTTTCGACAAAAAATACAAATTAGTATTTTTGATTTCCGTGTTCTCTTTAGTCCCAAACCCCAAACTGATAAGTCTCTGTGTCTGGTAAATCAAGCACCATTGAACACCAACGACAAATGTTCATTTTGTTCAGGAAAATAAAGAAAATGGCTTGAAGGAAAAAAATTAGTTAGAGAATTTCACAAAACATCCATTCTCCAATAATTTATTGACGAGCGCACTACACCATAGGGGGGCAAATGAGTACATATCTTGAGTGTTGGTGATTGTTGAGAGCATGAGATACCACCATTAGAAAGAAAAGAACAGAATGAGATAATTAATAAAAATATTGTAGTGAGAATCAAAATGGAAAGAACCCAAAAATAAATGTACTTTGTTTTCTGGAGAAAAAGAACCACAAAATTTAGGAAAAAAAATTAAAAATAAAAAAGAATCACAAAGTCACAAAGCTAGACTAAGGATATAACAACAAATTTCTAAAGAGAAAAAGAACATTATAAACAAACAGCAAAACCAAGATGTAAGGATGGACACAAATTTTCTTAAAGGAAAAAAGAAAACACAATGATCCAAATCTAAAGATACAACCTATGTTTCTTAAAGAATCAAAAGGAATAGAAACGGAGAATTGCATGTCTACAATGAAAAAATTGAAATTGAAAGAACAAACTAGCAATAGAAAAAATTTGTCATTATTGAAATAGGAGATCAATTTCGTATTCATATATGGATGATTCTAGAGAGTAAAAAGAAAAATCTCCATGAGGATAAAATCAAAGTAGAAAAATAAGAAATAACATGAGGTATCTAGGACATATGGATGAAAGAATATGGAAGGAACTGTGATGTAGATGGATGAGCACTGAGATTGGGGGCGGCGGAGAAAGATAGTACGATTCAACTTAGGGTTTTGTTTGAAGTAAGATAAATGAGCGAGCACTTATTTGCTGCTATACGCGCATAGTGCATATTACGTCGGGTTTTTCACAAACGACGTATGAAACAATTTTTTTCATCGGTTATAGAAAAAAGAAACGATGTAATAAATCAAAAATAATTACGAATTTGTCATCGCTTTTTCTTTACGTCGCATATTTGAATATCCAACGTAAAAAGTACAACATAAATAGAACCGTTCCACGACAGTGCTTCAAAGGAATAACGTAGGTCTGAGCGAGGGTATCTAAGCAATGAGGACGCCACTGGTGATGGGAATGGTGAATGCACTAGCAAAAGAAACCATAGTAAAGGAAAGCTTCATTCAAAATGAGATGCGGAAGGTCTTCCAAGAAATAGAAGGGTGAAAACGAATACTGGGAAGGGGAAGTATGATGCTGTAAAGGATATGTACTCAGCATCGCTTATTGCTAGGAAAGTGCACGATTTAGCAAGGGAGGAACGACATAAATTTATGTTAAGTGATGCAACAAACAATGTATCAGTAGAGGAAATTTTCATTAGAGATTGCACGGAATCCTTGCATAACTTGCCCGATGTGAGCAATGCCTCTTACAATAAAGCGATTCATCACTATACTGATCATAGTTGGAGGAAAATTTTTCTGGTCATGACTAATGGAAGAAAGGAAGGGTGGATGAAAATTTTGGAGTGAGCATTAAATTGACTATAATTAACTAAAATTATATTGTTATGTTCGGGTAGTTGTTACTTTGAAATTTTATGTGCAGACGATTTGCAAATGACACTCATTTGAGACTTATGCTTTGAGTTTACTTTTTGTGTATGAAGCTATGTTTGTCCTAGATGTTTATTGTTTTGTTAAAATGTGTAAGAAATTTTGTTCAGTCGGGTTTATTAATATTAGTTGTATCTTTATATGATCATGCAGATCTAGACATGGATTTGGATTTCGTGTCAAATAAAATTTCAAGTTCGGATGAAAGTGATGCTGATGATGACTTAGATATGATGGTGTTCATGCTTTTAGCAGCAGAACACATCAATGCGTTTATTGATAGAGTTGCATGTAGGACATCCGCACTTGCGGTAATGAACATGTTCAGGAAGTATTGTGTGGACATCCTATCCAATGCTATGAAATGTTTCAAATGAAACCATTCGTGCTCTTGAACTTGTGTGATCAATCAAAATTGTTGGAATTATTGCGCGACTCTCACAATGTTAGTGTACAAGAAGGTTTGGCAATGTCATTGCAAATTTAATATCATGGCACAAGACAAAGAGTATTATGTGATCACTTTCATCATTCACTTGGTACTGTGTGTGTTTGGTTCAAGCCAGTGTTAAGGACTTTAAAGGCATTTTGTGTCACAATTGTCAAGACTATTGATAGATTTCATAAACAATTGCTTACTAAACTTTAA
>ONZA01015780.1:8870-23047 GCA_900322205.1 Kewa caespitosa | reverse complement strand
GCAAACATGGCGTGCTCCGATTGGCCGCACACTTCCCAAGGTGTCTATAAATAGGACCCTTGGCCTTCTTGGGAAGGTATGACACTAATTATTCTCTGAAAAAGCTGACTAGCTCACGTCACCGTGAACAGTAGCCCCCATATTCTCACTTCTTGCCTGTCGCCTCTTGTGGTTACGTCCTTTAGCATCGGATAGCATTTCCCCGGGTCGCGCCGGGGGCAGTTCACGTTTGCTCATTTTGCAGGCTTAAAGGAGTGAAACCAACCTCACGTCGCTTCAAACTTCTCACCTCGTGCACAGCTGCCCTTTGACGTCTCGAGGGCTCACTCCAAAAAACCCCGCAACAATATCGTTATCATTATTGCATGTTTTTTAATGTTGAAATTCATGATGAGCGTGAGTATAAGATCGATGTTTTGATGATATTAGTGATGCATATCGATGAAGCATGAAATTATATTGTAATAACCCGTATAACCTCATAATTTCATGCCACGACCATTCATTGATTTATGGTTATTCCGACACTGTACTGTAGATTTTGTGACTTGTGCTCAAAGATTTCGTGATTAAATATCATGTCGTTTATTTGTGAATGACCTTATGATTGGTGTATGGGTCACCTATTACTAAGATACGCGGGGTCCCACCACCTACTAGGCCCTGACCTAGCCACCCTAGCCCCTCCCTTCTTCCCTAATTGTCCCCTAGTTGTCTAGCTAAGTTAATTACGGCCCTTAAAATTTGTACCAACATTTGTTAGCCCTTTATTATGTACTACAATATTCCTTGTGTCCTTTTGACCAAATAATTTAATTTTTTTTTAAAAATCATTGTACATACATTATTTGTACATACATACCTTTTAGCTAGTTACTTTGTGAATATATATAAAATCTTGCACCTCTTTACACATGTACTTAAATTGTCACTTTTATATATGAATGTATTTCAATCTCAACATTTCCGAAATTTCACCTTTTTATTTTGTTTATTATATTTCAAAAATTTTGAAAAAATGTGTGTAATTGCACTCATAATTTTTCGAAAAGTTCAAGAAGTATATTACTCCTTTTTAGCTATTGCACACTTTTGGTATGGATTATATTTTAATATTACACAAAGTCAGTATGTCAAACTTTCGTATATTTACACATTTATTACATTTATATTTATTTATATTTGACATTTATACACTAAAATACTTTGAGCTAACTTACCACATTACACTTTGTACATCTCCTAACACACTTTACACACTAACACTTTAATCCCACTTGTACACCTTAATAGTTTTTGTTACACCATGTGACCAACACTTCCTATTTGTACACAGTAACACTTTAATCACACTTTGTACACTTTACATACTACACTTTACATTTACACTTTACCCTCATGTGTAGATATACACCATACACACTCTACACTTATACATACAAACCAACCCATCTAACCCCACCCTCTATATATACCCATCAAAAAGATGGATCAAGGGCCCCTTTTTTTCCTCTTTTCCTCTCTCTACTACTGCTACTACTACCCCCCAACACTTAGCATTTTCAAGAACTCAAAGGATTAACCTCTCTAATTAGTCCATAGTTAGATGGTTTTATACCTGATTTCAAAAAATGAAAGTGTTTCAAAACTAAAACTCTTCCTCAAAAATCTTATCTTTTCTACCAAGTCAGGGCGTTGGTTAAGGGAACTTAGTGAGTAATTAACTCACTCCTCCAAGTTCAAGTGTGGATCATCTAAGAGGACAACTAAAAAGGTAACACTTCTAATCTCTTTTCAATTTCTCATCTTTTCTCTTAATCACACTTAATAACTCAATTCGCCTTTTGGTGGCCTTTTGATCTTTCTTCTTTTCGACTTTTTGGCGTGGTTGGGAGTAGCGGGGGTAACCTCAACCCGTCACCATAAGCAAAATGACTACTTGCCATTAGATGTCATTTTGACCCCAACCAAAACCATTGTGAGCAAACTTGAGGGTTGAGCGCTTAAGTTGGTGATTTTATGATTAGTGTAAATATTACACTTTTCACTTTGTTTCAACTAAAAAAAAACATAAACAAAAACTGTGCTTGGTTAATCAATTAATGAGTTTCGGGAGACATGTTTAGTTTTCGAATTTTCGTACAGTTTGACACCTTGTCACTAAATATTCAATATCTTTATCGTTTGAAGTCAAATTTAATCAATTCAAAAGCCCACTAAAAGCCAACTCAAAGGCCTTTTTTTTTACACCAATAACGCACATTTTAAACATCTGTAAGGTTCTGGGAACCCTTTTGAAGTTAGGTTAAATTTCAGTAACGATTAGTGCATAACCTACGATTAGGTTAATTTTCTCTTAATCGGTTAGATTTTGGATTTTCATCCATAATAACAAATGAAGTCGACACCTAAAAATTTATAAAGACACCTAAACGACCTCAAACTCCAAGTGGTTTAGGAAGGGTAATTTTCCCAAGTTCACCCAGTGAACTGTGTAAGATCTGGACTTAGCATTTTACCATTAAGTCAAAACGAAAATCTTTTCGGTCATTAAAATAAAATTGTGAAATTTTCTTGAGTACTCCCATGGGTAGTTAGCACAGACATTAAAAATTGGATATCAATTTATATTAACCGAAAAATCACAAAAAATGTTTAAGTAACCCATTGTTCAGTTTAACGATCCTACCGTAAATGGTCCAAAACCGAAATAGGTTTGAATCCACTTGACCCATTTCTTTTGATTTCCACATGGAGGACTTAAAAATAATCGTTGGGCTTTGGAATCATCCCATTTTGATTTCTAACTAATTTATGGCGATTTTTCCAAGTTGGGCCTCGCCCATTGTCCCGTCCAGTTAAACTGTCAACTTTGAGGATTTTAATAAATTCAATTTAAGTCCAAATATCACAAAACTCCCCTGTCTAGTCCTTCAATAAGTGTACTAGCACTCACGTTTTTTTCGTAATTTTTAGAGTTCGTTGGTAAATTTTGCAGACTTAAAGTGTTAAATTGTTAAAAATAAATCGTTACCCAAAATTGTCATCCAACTTCAAAGGGTGCCCGGGAGGCCTTTTTGCCCTGACATGACTTTATCCACGACCCGAGCGGACTTTTGGGGACTCCCAAGAGTGAAGGCCTATTTCAAACGAACATTTTTCATTATTAGGACACTTTTCTATTTCTTAGGCTATTTTACGCCACTTTTCTTATTTTTAGGAATTTCTAGCATTTTTCCATTTTTTCAAATATTGAATATTCCTTTTTTACATCCGACCATGTAAAAACTGTCTCCCTAGACCATCTAATGAAATTTTGTTTATTGCTTTCCTTGCATGCATGGCATCACTTGTAAATACAACTCGGCTACTATGATAAAATGAACCCAATTGATAATTTTCAACTGTATTCGAACCGTGATTCAATCTTGACATATTGGGCACACTCATATCAGTTTGGGCCATGATGAGAACTGCTACCCGATATTGAGTCCCCATGGATTATCCCTAAATAAGATAACTCCTAAGTGGATATGCCCCCAGTGAAATTATTTGGCTCTGAGCTTAAACCGATATGTTCTGGCCCGATATTTGGCCCTAGGCATGACGGTTGACTTGGTCACCCCTCTTTGTCTATCTCGACCTGAATGGCCATTAGTCCGGATTAATCAAGGATCAATTATCAGTTCTTAATTATATATTGTCTCACCCTTGCATGCTTGTTTAGATTTAGGACCCCCATGTCCTTTTGATGTATGGCATGACCCCGTGCCAAATTCGAGGTCAGAATTTAACATTCGCTTGTACGCGATCATGGGTACTCCACCCACCTCCACTTCAAATACTACCCTCCATTATCTCCAATGGAGTATGTACTCCCACCTTGTGGAGTACCTAATGATTGAATGCAAACGATGCTTGATCGTCCCCTCTTATTTGGCTTGAGGCTATTACGGGGGTCGATTTACTTTTCCTACGGAGCCAATCTCCATCTCATTAAGCCTACCATATCCATCAATTCCACATACCCAAATATAAACCCCTTCACTCCACGAGAGTTCATTTACTCCCTTGAAACAGAAATACTCCAGAATCAAATACCTATGCCCTTGAACCAAGTTCGGGTCAATCCACCCATCTCAGTTGATATCTTGGGATACCCCGGTTTTCACTTTGGCTATGTCCCTGGTGACGTTGGTCGTACTCGAACCTCTCCCGCCCATGGATTGATACGACTCTTGGAAATGATTCATACGTGTTTGCCTCTTGGCTATTACATTTTCTGAGCAGGAACTGGCTCACCCATCCTTACCCGCTCCCACCGAGTGGCTTCGTGGACCTGCTGAATGGGTCCCCCGTACAGAACTACGTTAGAGCTTTGACATGTGAATGGATTCAAGTCTCATGATGAGCGGTATTATATCCAATCCCGCCATACATCGAAAGACATGTCGGTCCAACGGTCTATTTTTGTACATCCGTATGCCAACATCCAATGTGTATAACCATGTGCTTGTTTCCATTTTGTACATTCTCATGTTAAGTGTTAACCGCCTCCCTTTTAATTATTTCGAGTATAATCATGATCATCATCCAAATCACTCAAAATTAGGGACAATGACGTATTAGTAGGTGCCCGTCGCATGACGGATAAGGACGGATCCACCTCGAATGACCGTGCCCTATAACTTAAATCCCAGACCCAGATCATCTGGTAGTCAGATCTTTTGCCTTATCCGCTACAGAGTCACTATGGTTTTATGATGGTTCACCTTAAAACCTAGTTAGCATTTTCTCGAGAAACCCTCCGTCCCTGTTTGGGTTATAACAGGGTGGTGACTCCAAACCTTCTTTTTCACAGGCTCTCGGGCCTCCGTGTGGGAGGGAGCCCCGGCTTCCTTTTTCCAAGGAATTTGTGCGTAAAACCACATTTTTCCCCGGTCCAACAGACTAGCGACTCCGCTTGGGATCCCGTAGGTGGTAGGATGTCTTTATTTTATAAAAACAACCCATCCCCTAAAGGTTTAGACCCGAACATACGTCTTGTCCCTTCCAAAAAATAAACAAACTTTTATCCCATGAACTTGAGTGATGATCATGGTCGTACCCTTGTACATTCTCACATGTATAAATGTGCATGTTTGCTTACGTGTTGTTTGGAGTGATTTGTTTGACGATCGGTTCGCACACAGGCGTTGTATTTCAATTTCTAAGCATGGTTCCACCTAAATGGTATGGGCCAATAATAGAATCACCTAAAAGTACCTAAGGATGTATTTGTGCATACAATGCGCTACTTGCGACTTGTCACTGCACAGAGCGTCCACCCCATGAAGCATTTGGTTGATTGGGTCACTTGCACATAATAATCTCAATGAAGCGTTTTAGTGAGACCTTTAAGGTGCACTTGAACCAATCCATGCTTGATCTAACCTTTGTGCGATTGTACATACTATCCATCACATCCATGCATCGTGCATATAGATACATCTGTACACACCTGCATTAGCATACAGCGTCGTACTTATGTTCGTCCATTTGTCCATGTAGAATTAGGTGCATTGTCATGCATATGTTCATGCATACTCATGTAACACATTTGTACATAGTTGCATTCATGCATTAGGATTTGTCCTTGGGATCATGCATTCATTCATACCAAAAATCGAAAAAAAATGTCATGTCTCTCACATTTGCATTCATGCATCCTGTACCCATATAGGTCGCCCTAGGGTTTGTCATTTGGGTCTCTTGTGTACATTCCCACCTCAGTCCCCACTAAAATCTTGTCCTTCGAGTCATCCATCCTCACGACGAAAATCTCCTCTATCCTGATCGAGTCGAGTCTACTCCTCCAAATCAAATCCATTCACTCTCTCGAGTCAAACACATGTCCATTCTCCCTTATGCTCCCAGAAATTCGTCACAGTCGGAATCCTGCTTCCCGAACTAAATGTTTCAAAAATGGAATTTCATTCCCGATTCGTACAAAACGACATTTCACATTGACAAGACATTACATTTTCCCTCCTGTACTAACTTTTGCATTGTTCGTGCTAATTTGTAGGTCTTTCCGTTGGACCGGTGCTTCTTCTAGACTGATTAGAGTTTCCACCACCATAGGTTTGCCCCTGCCCTCAAATGCTACCACCGTACCAACGCTGTCCACTGTGCACCACCACATCAGTATCCCACTCCAGAAGATGGCATATCTCCCAAACGGAACCCGCCACCACCTCCTCCACAGTCACGAGACCCTCTCGCCGACATCACAGCCATGTTACATCTCCTTGTATATCGGATGGACTATCTTGAATGGGCATTTTTTGACCTAAACAAGAACGAGGATTGAGACACCCTCAACACCGTGAAGAATCATTTCCTTGAACCTCCTAACGGGAACATCTACGACATTACTTTGTCCATGACAGATTTCGATCCTTCCTTGTTAATTAAGGTTGTCTAGCTCCATCCTCAAGAGTTCGTCAATGAAGATATCATCTAAGTCGCCTCGAGGCGCACTAAGCCCGCCCTCTTGTGTCCATATAGGCGGCCTACACCAGGATTTCTAACTCTTATCTTTAGGGTAGTTTAAATTTTTGCACTTTCATTTTGATGTAACGTAGGCCCAAACTATGTTTGGTCTGATTCCCGCACATTTTGTCTTCACCTGTAAGCACATGCACCGAGGTACGTAGGCAACTCCTTAGGAGTGCGACCACAATAATAAACAAAAAAAAAACAAAAATCTCTATGTTATCCATGTAATCAGAACTCCGTGGACCTGATTCTCCAAATGCACTTTTGTAAAATCAATCTGATCATGATAACGACTTACTCACTAGCACACACTAGAGATACGTAGGTTGCCTTCAAGCTCGGTCCAAATAAAAACAAAAACAAAAACATGTCTTTTGTACTAGTTAAGGTAATAAATTCCTTTACTTTTCCCCAAGCAGATTCCTACTATGACTCTCGGGAGGGGCAACCCCCAACCTTTCTCGAGTGATCTTCTAGTCCTTCAAATCCTCTAGGGGCAGTTCCCTCATTCTCCTCAAGTACGTCACCATCACAAGCATCATGACTTGACTGACATTCGTCCATCATCCTTCAAAGTTTAATCCTATCCTAACACTTCTCCTTGTCCAGATGGCCAAACCTGACAAAAATAAAAATTCAACATCTCACCGACCTACCCTTGAGGGGCAGACAATTTATGCAAGAGGGGCATGTATGTTGCTCCGAATGGGACATGTAGCCGCGACCGGGCTGGGAAAGAATGAAAAAGGAATCAAAGAACCAATCCTACCCTTTGACAACAAGAACCGTGCAGGTCTCGATTTCTTTCCTAAACAGAGGCCTCGCCCCCACCTCTCTCCCAAACACACCTTGAATGGTTGGTTTCTTTAACCCGGCCAAGACACCCTATACTACGGTTTTCCTGAACCGTGGTATGATCCAAAAGAAAAAAAGGCCTTCCCTAGCTTGGAGATAATCTTCAATAGTCTCCAAGTTAGTGAGGATGAACTTGCAGCCGATACCCCCAACACTACAACCAAGTAGCCAGACTAGGTTGGACACATCAGATACCGAGCCTTGAACCGCCTTTTCCAAACGAGTCACCTCGATGATGATGACTTTGACCCTACACACCTAATTTCCCCCAGCCAGAACATCCAAGAGTGGAGTTCGGAATTCAAGAAGATAGGGGGAGACAATGAGATCCGAATCTATGTTGGAAACCATCCTCCAAAACACGAACAAGCTACAAAAAGCCTACCCGAGCCTAGCCCTTACCCTGGGTCAGGAAACTTTCTTGAGTCGGAAGCAAATCCTTCTAATGAATTGGGCCTTGCTAACTATGAATCTGACCATTCATCTTTATCATCCTCTACAAACAACCTTGCTTCAACCACATATCCATCTGACACCTCAGACACAGAAGACCTACCCTAGGTTTTCAGCATATTTGCAAGCAAGAGTCTATCATAGACCATGATGCATTGCATGAGGATAAGTCAAGGACATACATGTCATCGGTTGAAGAGCCCATACTTATAAACATTGGCACATAAGAAAATAAAAAAGAAGTCAAACTTGGCTCGACACTGTCACCAGAGGAAAAAGAAGCATTCACGGTACTTCTTAGAGAATATGTTGATGTCTTCACCTCGTCATATGCTGACATGCCAGGTGTTGACCCCTATATTGCCCAGCACCGTATACCGTTGTTCCCTGACAGTAAGCCAAAGAAGCAGAAACTTTGTCGCATTAAACCCAAGATCAGTCTGAAGGCCAAAAAAGAGATCTAGAAACAGATCAACGTCGGATTCCTTGAAGCTATTAAACACCCAGAATAGTTGGCCAATATTGTCTCCATTCCCAAGAAAGACGGAAAAGTCCGGATATGCATTGACTTTCGTGATCTGAATGCAGCCTCTCCCAAAAATTGTTTCCCTTTGCCCCATATCGACATGCTAGTCAACAACACGGCCAACCACACCATGTTCTCATTTATGGATGGCTTCTCAAGATATAATTAGATCCTAATGGCCTTGCAAGACATGATCAAAACAGCATTCATCACCCCTTGGGGAACTAACTGCTGTACTGTGATGCCATTTGAGCTCAAGAACGCCAGCACAACATACCAGGGAGCTTCTACTACCATCCTTCATGACATGATCCATGAGATTGTTGAGGTATATACATGATCATTAAAAGCAAGACCCGAGAAGGGCACATTGATGCACTCAGAACTTTCTTTGACAGAATTTGGAAACTCAGACTCTGACTGAACCCGCAAAAGTGTGTCTTTGGGGCCACCTCCGACAAACTCCTTGGGTTTGTAGTCAGCCAGAAGGGAAAGTTAACCCTGACAAGACAAAAGCAATCTTGGAGCTTCCACCTCCCCGCACTGATATAGAATTTCGAGGTTTCCTAGGACGGATCCAATACATCAGCCGCTTCATCTCGCAGCTCACCTTGACTTGTGAGCCGATTTTCAAACTCCTCATAAAGGAAGCCACCAACAAATGGAATGATCAATGTCAAGAAGCATTTGATGCTATGAAAAGCTACCTGGACAAGCCACCAATTCTGATGCCTCTGAGGCCCAATGAACTATTGCTGCTTTATCTGATCGTGACAGAGACGACCATGGGGGCATTCCTTGCCCAATATCAAGAGGGAACTCAAAAAGAGATAACCATCTATTACATCAGCAAGAAGCTTCTCGAGTATGAAACTCGATACAATCCGCTCGAACGCGCATGCATATCACTTATTTATGCTACCAAGAAGTTGAGGCATTATCTCCAAGCTCATACGACCTATCTCCTTTCAAAACTTGACCAGATCAAGTACCTCTTTGATAAGCCGATCATCAGTGAAGGTTGGCCAGGTGGCATGCTTTGCTATCTGAACTCAACATCAAATACATAAATCAGAAGTCTGTCAAAGGATGAGCCATTTTGGAATCTCTGGCTGATGGCTCCATTTCTGGGGGCGAGTACGATGACTCATTTCGCGATGACAACATCCTCACTATCGAGGAGTACCGATGGAAGATGTACTTTGATGGTGCTTCCAATTATAAGGGCAATGCGATCGGCGTCTTGTTGATTGATCCCGACGGCCTTCATGTGCCCTTTTCAGTCAAGCTTGACTTTTCAAATACCTACAATACAGCTGAGTACGAAGCTTGTATCTATGGAGTCAAGGCAGCCCTGGAGGCAAGGACACGATGCCTAACAGTATTTGGAGACTCCAATCTCATCATTTCAAAGACCATAGGGGCAAGGAAGGTTCGAGAAGAACACCTCCAAGCCTATGCCGGCTATTTACAGCAACTAATCCTGCTGTTTGAAGATATAACTTTCCGACATCTTCCACGTGAACAGAATGGCTTCATAGATTCTTTAGCCAACCTTGTCGCCTCACTGGTCTGGGAAAATGGAGCAAGAGCTCAGTCGATCACTCTAGAAGAGAAGCGTGAACCCGCTGTCAAAGGATAGACTGTCAATGCTATGACCACGGAAATAGAGGATGAACCATGGTTCGTCAACATACAGAATTACCTCGAGAAACAGGAATATCCCCCGGGAAGCTCTAAAAAGGATCAATTGGCCATAAGTCGCCTCGCCATGTAGTACACCATGTACTCTGGCAAGTTGAACAACAAAGGGCTTGATGGCAATCTCCAGCTCTGTATCACTGAAACAGAAGCGCAGAAGATCATGACAGAACTCCACATCAAAGTTTGTGGTTCTCATATGATTGGGTAGGATGCTAGCCAAGAAAATCGTTCACACCGGATACTACTGGACTACAATGGAACACGGCTGTTATCAAATGGTTCGCGCCTGTCACAAGTGTAAAATTTTTGCTAATCTGAACCACATGTAGCCAAGGACTCTGCATAACATGACTTTTCAATGGACATTCTCCACCTGGGGATTGATATCATCGGTCAAATTCATCCCAAGGCATCAAACGGACAACAGTTTATCCTAGTCGCTGTCGATTACTTCTCGAAATGGATCTAGGATGGGTCCTTTGCAACCCTAGGGGCAAGGCAAGTAGCCCAATTTGTTATGAACAACATCATATGCTACTACGCTATGCTTTTTCAGATCATCTCAGACAACGGCTCACATTTTGAGGGGCACCTAAAAGGAATGCTCTGCAAGTACAAAATAAGGCACCATCAGTCTTTGCCATATAGACCTCAGACTAATGGAGTTGTTGAGGCAACCAACAAGACAATTCATAATCTTCTGGCCAAAATGACAAAGAATATTAAAAAATGGCCCGAGAATTTGCCATATGCCCTCTAGGGATTTCGAGCCTCTATTCGCACCCCGACCGGCGCTACACCCGAACCTTTAGTTTACGGCATGGAGCCAATGCTTCCCATTGAGACTGAAGTCAAGTCACTTCGAGTGATAGAATAAAGCATTACTGCCGAGGATCTTTGGTACCAATCCCGAGGAACTAGCTCTCCTCGATGAACGGCGACTTGCAGCACTTCATAACATTCAAGGCTATCAACGCCGAATTGCCAGAGCTTTCAACCGACGAGTCCGCATCCATGATATTCAAGGAGATCTTGTGCTAAAAGAGATCTGAACACGTCTGCATGACCCTAGGGGCAAGTTCAAGCCGAACTGGTCTGGCCCATTCCTGATCAAGTGAATCACCCTTGCAAGTGTAGTTATACTGGCAGATTTGGACGGAAGTAAATTCACCAGTTACACCAATATCGACCAGCTAGAGAAGTTTCATGTTTGACTCTAGATCATTTAATTTACTGTTTTCAAGCTCTTTGAGAGCATCGTAATGATAACTAAAAATGGAAAAAATCAAAACCCCTAAGATTCTAGTTTGCCTCTGAGGCGCTCAGTCGAACTACGCTTGACCTGATTCCCACGGACAGGATACGTAGGCATTCCTCCAAGGACTCGGTCAAATGATATTTTTGCCCCTAAGGCGCTCACCCGAACTACGCTCGACCTGATTCCCACATACGGGATACCTAGGCACTCTGACTGGGACTCGGTCAAATGACATACTCTCCCCTGAGGTGCCCCCCTGAACTATGCTCGACATGATTCCCACAGACGGGATACGTAGGCAGTCCGCCAAGGACTCGGTTAAAAGACATTTGCCCCTAAGGTGCCCCCCCAAACTACGCTCGACCTTATTCCCACACATGGGTACGTAGGCAGTACACCTGGACTCGGTCAGAGAATTATCCTTATCCCCTCAAGAAGAAAAAAAAAGGAAAATCTATTAATGAGATGGAAGAGCAGGGAGCACGAGGAATCGTGCTAAGTGGTAAAATTTCGGACGAACCCATCTCATTACAAGTGGTCAAAAACTCCCGCTATATTCAAAAAAAAATATCGATAAGATGGAAGAGCGAGAATCATGAGAAATCGTGTTTTAAGTGGTTATTCTTGGACGATCCCATCTTACCTTAAGTGGTCAATTTTGGTCAACTCTCGCTGAAAAAAAAAATGAAAATGCCGAATTAAGTGGTGTATTTTGGACATGGGCTCCGAGCCCGGTGACATGTATTGAAATTGGATCACTTGTCATGCCTTGCATCATAATTTATGATTATACTTTTGCACACAAATGTGTTCAGCACACACTTTTCCACAAAATAAATTGTCTTCACATGAGACACCCATAGAACCGGTCGTATCCTAAACACAATTTCAATCACATTCATACCATCATTCCAATGGTTCAGGCTTGTAGTCTGAAAAGACTCAATTCACTACTCACTTTCGGCCCATGAATTTCTTGATCTATCCCATCATTGACCTAAGACTCAATTCCCAAGCAAACAAACACACCCTTCAAACATGAGGCCTAACCCGGCATTGTCTATTTCAGTCACTCCCATATGTGCCTTCTACGGCTCAACCCGCATCACGCAAACCAACCTTACCCACTTTCCACAATCTTTTGTCTTCAAATGTCTCCTTGACATTCCTATTTCCATTCGGGACATTCCCTTGTACCTCGCGTGCTCACATCCTAGTCATCGACATCGTCATCGACGAAATTGATCCCTCAATTCCCCACTACTCCTGTCGACTCATTCGGTCCAAGCTCCCGAACAAACCCAATCATTTTGTCTAAACCATTCATTCCTCTCAGCGCTATGACCCACGTCATCCCCAGTGAGTCAAATTTTGACCCCATCCCCAGCAGAACCTTATTGGCCCGTCCCCAGCAGGTCAAACATTGGTTGTAATCCCTAGCAGAACTTTACCGGCCAATCCCCAAGGAGTCAACACATTGACCTTGACCCCCAGCGGAACCTAGTTGGACCATCCCCAGCAGAGGGTAACTAGCTCAATCCTATCTACCCAACAAAACCAAGATTTTCTTCAAAACCACTCCCGATCCCTTGAAAATGGTCGAAGTCAGTCAAGTTAAACTACACCAAGACAATCGATGCCCCAGAGGAATCAATCTTGATTAAATCCCCAGTGGAGTCCAGGGACATCCACTCATCCTAACCAAAACTCTCAGAAGAATCCCCGGACACCTAGTTGTCCAAACAATTCAGGAGAAGTCAAGTCTATGCAAGTCCAAATCCCTCATCATGACAAATCTATCAACACAAACTTCATCCCTAGCGGAACTAAAGGACATATGATTGTTGGAACCCCTCGAATCAATCCAAGAAGTTGAATAAAACACTCCCTATTCCCCAATAGTGTCGCGGGGCATTCAGCTTCCCCGACCTCCAATTCCCAACAGAATTGAGAGACACAATGGCTATCCGAAATTCCTCAACTAAGTCAATCAAGTTGAACTTCCTATCAGAGCTGAAATGATCGGTATCCCATGAGAGGCCTTTACGGAATTTATTTTCAAACACCAACAAGTCAGACTTTGATCGTGTGTCTTAGGACTTTTGCATATGCATCATGAGAATCCTAATCCTTTGAACATACCCTCAGCGGTGCTGAGTGGAGAGTCTCTGTCGGTGCTGGATGATTCGACTGTTGTTTCATAACGGACCCTTGGTGGTGCTAAGTGGAGAACAGCCGGTGGTACTGGATGATTCGAATATCGTCTCAAGCTTGAGTGTGGTGACTGAGGTCACCACGAACCCTCGGCGGTGCTGAGTGCAGAGTCTCCAAGTGCTGGACGATTTGCAATTATCTTTGAAACAGACCCTTTGTGGTGCTGAGTGGAGAACCTCCGGTAGTGTTGGACGATTCAACTGTTGTTTCATAACAAACCCTCGGCGGTGCTGAGTGGAGAATCCCTTGCGGTGCTGGGTGATTCGGGTTTCAATTTACTGGGATCCTTGGTAACAAAGGATGACCTTAACCCCAACATTTTAATAAGCACAACTACATTTGTAGTAGAGTGCAAAATGAGAACCAAAATTTGCTGTCTTATCATTGGTATTGGCATGCATTTCTTATGAAGTTTGGCCAATGAGGGGCAATCTATAGACACCAAATTTTGGTTCACCTTTTTTTATATTGAATGAAATGATCATTTAATTTTTAATAGTTATTAATATGAAAAACTCATAAAAATTGGAAATATTAAAAAGTCAAAAATATTTTTAGCTAAGTCTAGTTCATTAGTTCACATTTTATATTTGGGGCTAGCCCTTTTGATATATATACTTTGACCCA
>ONZA01015770.1:1353-13536 GCA_900322205.1 Kewa caespitosa | reverse complement strand
GCAACCGCAATTCTAATTATTTGAAAGCGTAATGTGATTGAAATCATCAATATTTTTGAATTCTAACCATAATATGATCCTATTTTAAAAGATATTTGTAATTTGTTCGTCAATTGAAAGAGAAATACGCTTTAAACAATACATATTGTTAAAAAAGCATTAAACATGAAAGGCAATTGCGACCGTAATGAATTTTATTTAAAAGCCGAGTATGGTTGAAATCCTAAAAGTTGATTGTATCTAACCCAAACATGATCCAAATTTGAAAGTAACTGTAACTGCTTCGTCATTCGATAGAGAAATAAGCTTAAAACGCTACGATCGTTAAAATGCGTTAAATATGAACACAATGTACAACCACAAGTGTTAATATTTGATGGCCAAGTATGATTAAAATTTTCAATTTTGTTTATAACTAACCTGGACGATATCCAATTTCACAAAATAATTTTAATTAGTTTTTCAATTGCAAGAGATATAGGCTTAAAACACTACCATTCGTTAAAAAGCAATAAATACGACAATTGCAAACTCAATCTTATGATTTGAAAACCCAATATGATTTAGTTGATCAATATTGGTTGAATCTAACCAGGACATGTTCCATTTTTAAAAATTAGTTTTAATTGGTTCGTCAATTGAAAGAGAAATACGCTTAATAAGCTACAATCTTTAAAAAGCAGTAAATATGAACAAGAGTTTAATATGAAATTCTTGTTATTTTAAAGCCTAGTATGATTTATGTGTTCAATGTTTTTGATATCTAATCAACAATTTTATAGTTTCAAAATTGTAAGTTTAATTTCTTCATCAATTGAAAAAGATAGAGGCTTACAACAATTGGGATCATTAAACAGCGTTAACTATTAAAAGCAATTGCAACCGTAATTTTTACTATTTGAAAATGGAGTTCGATTGAAATGATCAATTTTTTTGGTATCTGTTCAAAATATATTCCTATTTTAAAGATAGATTCTACTGATTAGTCAATTGAATGAGAAATAGGCTTAAGCTGCTAACGATCGTTTAACAACCTTAAATACGAACAGCAATTGCAGCCGCAAGTATTATTGTTTGAAAGCCCAGGGTCATCTAAATAACCATAATTGCTTATATATAACCAAAATATGATGCAATTTTTAATATAGTTTCAATTGGTTCATCACTTGAAAGAGAAATACGCTTAAAACGCTAACTATCGTTAAAAAGCATCAAATATGAGCATCAATTACAGCCGCGGTTTTTAATATTCAAAAGCGAAATATGATTAAAATAATCAATTTTGTTGATAAATAACCGGAACAAGATCCAATTTTACAAAATAATTCAATTTATTTTTCATTTGAAAGAGAAATAGGCTTAAAACATTATCGATCGTTTAAAAGCGTTAAATATGAATAGCAATTGCAACTGCTTTTCTTCTTACTTGAAAGTCGATTATGATTGAAATCATCAAAATTGATTACATATAACCAGAACATGATCAAATTTAGAAAGTCAGTTTCAATTGCTTTGCCATCTGAAAGAGAAATACGCCTATAACGCTAATGATCGTCAAAAAAACGTTAAATATGAAAAGCAACTGCAAAAGCAATTCTTTTTGTCGTAAATATAAGTATGATGGAAATGATCAAATTTTATTTGTATCTAACCTGAACATGTTCCCTTTTTATGAAATAGTTTCAATGAGTTGGTCATTGTAAAGAGAAATACGCTTAAAACGCAAACAATCTCTAATAAGCGTTAAATATGAACAGCAATTGCATTCGCAATTCTCATTATTTAAAAGCTGTGTGAGATTAAAGCATTAAATCATGGTTGTATGTAATCAAATAATGTTTTGATTTCAAAAAATAATTGCAGTTGATTCATCAACGGAAAGACAAATAGGCTTAAAATGCTAACGATCGTTAAAATGAGTTAAATCTGAAAGGCAATTGCCACCACAATTCTAACTATTCGAAAGCCTAGTACGATTGAAATCATCAATACTTTTGAATTCTAACCACAAAGTGATCTTATTATAAAAAATAGTTATGATTTGTTCTTCAATTAAAAGAGAAATACGCTTAAAAAAAATAACGATAGTTAAAAACCGTTAAACATGGAAGGCAATCGCGACCATCATTCATTTTATTTAAAAGTTGAGTATGATTGAAATCATAAAAATTGATATTATCTAACCAATACATGTCCAACTCTGAAAATAACTGCAGTTGATTCGTCAATTGAAAGAGAAATAGGCTTAAAACGCTAACGATGGTTAAAAAGCGTTAAATATGAGCTCAAATTACAACCCCAATTCTTAATATTTGAAAACCAAGTATGATTGAAATAATAAATTTTGTTTATGAGTAACCAGAATGAGCTCCAGTTTTACAAAATAATTTCAATTGGTGTTTCACTTGAAAGTGAAATAGGCTTCAAACACTATCGATCGTTAAAAAGCGATAAATATGAAAAGCAATTGCAACCACAATTGTTATAGTTAAAAACCCCAGTATGATTTAAATGATCAATATTGGCAGTATCTAACCAGAACATGTTCCATTTTAAAAAAATAGTTTCAATTGGTTCGTCAATTGGAAAAGAAATACGCTTAAGAGGCTACAATTGTTGAAAAGCAGTAAATATGAACAACAATTCAACCTGAAATTCATGTTATTATAAATCCGAATATGATTTATATGATAAATATGTTTGATGTGAAACAAATAATTTTTTCATTTTCAAAAATTTAAGTTTAGTTGGTACTTCAATTGAAAAACAATTAGGCTTAAAATGATGAGGATCGTTAAACAGCCTTAACTATGAAAAGCAATTGCAAGCGTAATTCTCATTAATTGAAGACGAAGTTCAATTGAAATGATAGATATTTTTGGTATCTTTCGAAACATGTTTCAACTTTAAAAATAGATTCTATTGGTTCGTCAACTGAAAGTGAAATTGGCTTAAAACGCTAACGATCGTTTAATAGCGTTAAATATGAACACCAATTGCAGTCACAAGCATTATTATTTGAAAGCCTAGGATGATTTACTAAACCATAATTGTTCACATCTAATCAGAACATGATGCAATTTTAAATAACAGTTAGAATTGGTTCATCAATTGATAGAGAAATATGGTTCAAACGTTAACGATCGTTAAAAAGCGTCAAATATGAACACCAATTACAAGCGTCATTTTAATATTTGAAAGCCTGGTACTTTTAAAATAATTAATTTTTATGATTAATAACCAGAATGAGTTCCGATTTTACAAAAGAATTTTACATGGATTTTCAATTGAAAGAGAAATAGGCCTAAAACACTATCGATCGTCAAAAGGCGTTAAATATGAACAGCAATTGCAACCTCTCTTCATACTTGAAAGCCAACTATGATAGAAATCATAAAAATTGGTTATATATAACCAGAACATGATCCAATTTTAAAAATAGGTTTAATTGCTTTGCCTATTGAAAGAAAAATACAGTTGTAACGATAACGATCGTCCAAACGCGTTAAATATGAAAAGAAATTGCAACAGAAATTCTTTTTATCGAAAAATGCAAGTACTATTTAAATGATGAATTTCTTACGTATCTAACCTGAACATGTTTCCTTTTTATAATATATTTTCAATGGGTTAGGCAATTCAATGAGAAATTCGCTTAAAACGCAAACGATCGTTGATGAGCGTGAAATATTAAAAGCCATTGCATTCGCAATTCTCGTTATTTAAAAGCTGTGTGTGATTAATTTTATAACAAGTGGTTGTATAATCGAATACTGTTTTTATTTCAAAAGAAAATTGCAGTTGGTTCATCAACTGAAAGACAAATAGGCTTAAAACGCTTACGATCGTTAAAAAGCGTTAAATAAGAAAACCAATTGCAACCGCAATTCTATTTACTAGAATGCCTAGTCTGATTGAAATCATAAAATTGTTTTAATTCTAACCATAACATGATCCTATTATAAAAAAAAAATATAATTTCTTCGTCAATTGAAAGAGAAATACGCTTAAAACAATAACGATCGTTAAAAAGCATTAAATCTGAAAGACGATTGCGACCGTAATTCATTTTATTTAAAAGTCGAGTATGATTGAAGTCATCAAAATTGATGGTATCTAACCCAAGCATGATCCAATTCTTAAAATACCTGCAATTGATTTGTCAATTGAAAGAGAAATTGGCTTAACACGCTAACTATCATGCAAAAGCGTAAAATATGAACACAAATTACAACCGCAATTCTTAATATTTCAAAGACAAGTATGATTAAAATAATCAATTTTTTTTATAACTAACCAGAATGAGATCCAACTTTACAATAGAGTTTCAATTGAGTTTTCAATTGAAAGAGAAATAGGCTTAAAACACTATCGATAGTCAAAAAGTGATAAACATGAAAATCAATTGCAATCAAAATTCTTATAATTTGAAATCCCAGTATGATTTGAATGATCAATATTGGTTTTATATAACCAGGACATGTGTCAGTTTTAAAAAATAGTTTCAATCGGTTTGTCCACTAAAAGTGAAATATGCTTAATACGGTACAATCGTTAAAAAGGAGTTTATATGAACAACAACTCAACCTCAAATTCTTGTTATTTTAAATCCCCGTATGGTTTTTATGATCAATATTGTTGATATAAAATCAAAAATTTTCCAATTTCAAAAATTTAACTTTAATTGGTTCATCAATTGAAAAACAAATAGGCTTATAACGATAAGGATCGTTAAACAGTGATAACTATGGAAAGAAATTGCAACCGTAATCCTTATTATTTCAAAATGGATTCCGATTGAAATGATCAATATGTTTGGTATCAGTTGAAACAATTTAAAATTTTGAAAATACATTCTATTGTTTTGTCAACCGAAAGAGAAATAGGCTTAAAACGCTGACGATCGTTTAATAGCTTCAAATATGAACAACAATTTCAGTCGCTAGTGTCATTGTTCGAAAGCCTAGGATGATTTAGAAACCATTAATTGTTTATATCTGACCATAACATGATGCAATTTTAAATAATACTTTCAATAGGTTCATCAATTGTAAGAGAAATACATTGAAAACGCTAACGATCGTTAAAAGCGTCAAATATGAACATAAATTAATTACAACCGTGAATTTTAATATTTTAAATCCCAGTGTGAATAATATAATCAATTTTGTTGACAACTAACCAGAATGAGATACAATTTTACAAAAGAATTTCAATTGGGTTTTCAATTGAAAGAGAAAAAGGGTTAAAACACTATCGATCGTTCAAAAGCGTTAAATATAAACAACAATTGCAACCACTATTCTTTTGAATTGAAGGCCAATTATGATTATAATCATAAAAATTTGTTATATATAGCCAGAACATGATCTAATTTGAAAAAATAGTTTCAATTGCTTATCCAATTGAAAGAGAAATACGCTTATGACGCTAACGCTCGTCAAGAAGCGTTAAATATGAAAAGCGCTTGTAACAGAAATCATTTTTATTGTAAATCCAAGTATGATTAAAATGATCAATTTTTTGGTATCTAACCTGAACATGTTCCCTTTTCATAAAATAGTTTCAATGGGTTAGTCAATTTAAATAGAAATACGCTTAAACCGCAAACGATTGTTAATAAGCGTTAAATATAAACAGCCATTGCATTGGCAATTATCGTTATTTAAAAGCCATGTGTGATTATATTGATAAATTTTGTTGGAATATAATGGAATAATGTTTTGATTTCAAAATCTAATTGCAATTGATTCGTAAACTGAAAGACAAATAGGCTTAAAACGCTAACGATCATTGAAAAGCGTTAAATGTGAAAAGCAATTGCAACCGCAATTCTTATTATTTGAAAGCATTTTACGATTGAAATCATCAATTATTTTGAGTTCTAACCATAATATGATCCTAATATAAAAATTAGTTATAACTTGTTCATCAATTGAAAGAGAAATACGCTTAAAACAATAACGATTGTTAAATAGCATAAACATGAAAGACAATTACAACCGTAATTCATTTAATTTAAAAGTCTAGTATGATTGAATCGTTAAAATTTATGTTATCTAACCCAAACATGATCCGGTTCTGAAAATAACTTCAATTGATTCATCAATTGAAAAAAAAAAGGCTAAAAACGCTCACGATCAAAAAAGCGTTAAATATGAACACAAATTACAACCGCAATTCTTAATATTTGAAAGCAAATTATGATTAAAATAATGAAATTTTTTTACACATAAGCAGCACGAGATCCAATTTCACAAAATAACTTCAATTGGTTTTTCAATAGAAAGAGAAAAGGCTCAAAACACTGTCGATTGTTAAAAAGCGACAAATACGAAAAGCAATTGCAATAGAAATTCTTATAACATGAAAGACCAATACCTACTATATTATACATATTTTTTTGTATATAACTAGAACATGTTCCATTTTTAAAATATAGTTCCAATTGGTTCGTCAATTGAAAGAGAAATGCGCTTAATACACTACAATCGTTAAAAAGAAGTAAATATGAACAACAATTCAACCTGAAATTCTTGTTATTTTAAAGCCTAGTATGATTTATATGATCAATATTGTTGATACCAAATCAACAATTTTCCAATTTAAAAAATGTAAGCTTAATTGGTTCGTCAAATGAAAAAAAAATAGGCTTAAAACGATGAGGATCGTCAAACAACGTAACTCTGAAAAGCAATTGCACCCGTAATTCTTATTACTTGAAAACAGACGTCGATTAGAATGATCCATTTTTGGTATCTTTTCAAAGCATGTTCAAGTTTTAAAAATAGATTCTTCTGGTTCGTTAATTGAAAGAGAAATAAGCTTAAAACGCTAACATTGGTTTAATAGCGTTAAATATGAACAGCAATTGCTGCCGCAAGTAATATTTTTTGAAATCCTAGGATGATTTAAAAAACCGTATTTGTTTATATCTAACCAGAAAAGGATGCAATTTTAAATTATATTTTCAATTGGTTCATCAATTGAAAGAGAAATACGCTTAAAACGTTAACGATCGCTACAAACCATCAAATATGAACCCCAATTACAACCGTCATTTTTAAGATTTCAAAGCCGGGTATGATTAAAATAATCAATTTTTCTTGATGAATAACTAGAATATGATCCAATTTGAAAAATAGTTTCAATTTCTTTGCCAAATGTAAGAGAAATACGCTTATGACGCTAACGATCGTCAAAAAATGTTAAATATGAAAAGCAAATGCAACAGAAATTATTTTTACCGTAAAGCCAAGTATGATTGAAATGATTAATTTTATTTGTATCTAACCTGAATATGTTCCGTTTTTATAAAATAGATTCAATGGGTTAATTTAAAGAGAAATACTCTAAAAAAGCAAACGATCGTTAATAAGCGTTCTATATGAACTGCCATTGTATTCGAAATCCTTGTTATTAAGAACTCGTGTGTGACTAAGTTGATAAGTATTGGTGGTATATAATAAAATAATGTTTTGATTACAAAAAGTAATTGTTGTTGGTTCGTCAACTGAAAGATAAATAGGTTTAAAACGCTAACAATCGTTAAAACAAGTTAAATGTGAAAAGCAATTGCGACCGCAAATCTAATTATTTGAAAGCTTAGTGTGATTGAAATCATCAACACATTTGAATTCTATCCATAACATGATCGTATTATAGAAAAATCTTTATAATTCGTTTCGTCAGTTGAAAGAGAAATACAATTAAAACTACAACGATCGTTAAAAAGCGTTAAACATGAAAGGCAATTGCGATTGTAATTCCTTTTATTTTGTAGTCCAGTTTTATTAAAATCATAAAAATTGATGGTATCTATCCCAAACATGATGCAATTTGATGTGAATACGAGGTCCTCAACTCAGTTTCTCTTTTTGGGGTTTGCTGGGTTGTGTTTTGTAGCTAAGAAAAACGACAAAAAAAAAAAAAAACCCAAAAGGAAATGAACTTTTGTTCTGTTTGCCTCTCACAAACCGACCTAAAGAGCTAATTCTCAGCCTCTCACCATGAACAAGGGTTTGAACTCGCCTCTCACAAGCTCAACTATTCGAATCTCACGAATAGGGTTTTGTTCCCATCTCACAAACAAGAAGGGTTGTTCACAAAGAATGTTTTTGTATTTATCTCAAGCATTAATGAAAGTAAACTATCCTAAGGCCTTTAAATAGGCTTCACACAAAAAGAAGTTAGCTTCCAAAGGAGTGCTAACCGTCCTAGGAAAGCAAGAAAGAATCACAAAACAAAACAGTTTCCTAATCGCTACAAACTCTATCCAAAATAAAGAAATAATCCCAAACAAGTTGGAAAGTAAAAATACAGCAAGTAAATAAAATATAGGTCTCCTAATAGACTTTTGTTTTAATTTGTTTAGAAAAGGACTCATACTAGACTTGGGTAAGCAATAAAAGGATATTCCAGCCTTAACCCAGTTGTATAAGATCAAATCTTTTCCGAGATCCAATCAGGGACGTGTTTTAGCGCGCACGTTTAGGTTCTTTTGAAAGTTGATGATACTATGAGTTGCAATTGATGCCTCTCATATCATGATTCTTAAAATAACTGTAATTAATTCGTCAAATGAATGAAAAATAGGCTTAAGACCCTAACGATCATTAAAAAGCGTTAAAATATGAACACAAATTACAACCGCACTTCTTAATATTTGAAGGCCGAGTATGATTAAAATAATCAATTTTGTTTATAGCTAACCAGGACGAGATCCAATTTTACAAAATAATTTCAATTGGGTTTTCAATTCAAAAAGAAATAGGCTTTAAACACTGTTGAGCGTTAAAAAGCAATAAACATAAAAAGCAATTGCAACAGAAATTCATATAATTTGAAAGCTGAGTATGATTTAAATGATCAACATTGATTGTATCTAACTAGAACATGTTCTATTTTTAAAAAACAGTTTCAATTGGTTCGTAAATTTAAAGCAAAATACACACTATAGGCTACAATCGTTAAAAAGCAGTAAATATGAAAAACAATTCAACCCGAAATTCTTGTTATTTTAAAGTCGAGTATGATTATATGATCGATAATGTTGATATCAAATAACAATTTTCCAATTTCAAAAATTTATGTTTAATTGGTACATCAACTGAAAAAGAAATAGGCTTAAAACGATGAGGATCGTTAAACAACATTAATTATGAAAGCAATTGCAACCGTAATTCTTATTATTTGAAAACGGAGTTCGATTGAAATGATCAATGTTTTTGGTATCTTTTCCAAAAATTTTCATACCGTAATAGTAGATTATGTAAGCTCGTCAACTGAAAGAATAGTCTTAAAACGCCAACGATGTTTAATAGCGTTAAATGTGAAGAGCAATTGCAGTCGTAAGTATTATTGTTTGAAAGCCTAGGATGATTTAAATAACCAAAACCTTTTATATCTAACCAGAACATGATGAAATTTTCAATAATAGTTACAATTGGTTCATCAAGTGATAGTTAAATATGCTTAAAACGCTAACGATCGTCAAAAAGCGTCAAATATGAACACCAATTACAACCACGGTTTTCAGTATTTGAAAGCCGAGTATGATTGAAATAATCAAGTTTTTTGAAAAATGACTCGAACGAGATCCAATTTTAAAAAATAATTTCAATTGGATTTTCAATTGAAAGAGAAATTGGCCTAAAACGCTGTCGATCGTTAAAAAAAAATTTAATATGAACAGCAATTGGAACCGCAGTTCTTCTTACTTGAATGTCGATTATTATTGAAATCATGAAAATTGGTTATATCTAACCAGAACATGATCCAATTTGAAAAAAAAAAGTTTCAATTGCTTTGCCAATTGAAAGATAAATACACTTATAACGCTAACGATCGTCAAAAAGCGTTGAATATGAAAAGCAATTGCAACATAAATTCTTTTTATCATAAAGGCAAGTATGATTGAAAAAGTTTCATTTTTATACAAAAATAGTTTCACAGCATCTAGCCCAAACATGATTTAGCTCTGAATATGACTGCAATTGATTCGTCAATAGCAAGAGAAATATGCTTAACACCCTAACGATCGTTAAAGCGTTAAATATGAACACAAATTGCAACCGCAATTCTCAATATTTGAAAGCCAAGTATGATTAAAATAATCATTTTTTTTTTACAACTAACCAGAACGAGATCCAGTTTCACAAAAGAATTTCAATTTGGTTTTCAATTGAAAAAGAAATAGGCTTAGAACACGATCGATAATTCAAAAGCGATGAATATGAAAAGCAATTGCAACCGAAATTCTTATAACTTGAAAGCCCAATATGATTTAAATGATCAATGTTCATTGTCTCTAACAAGAACATGTTCCAGTTTTACAAAAGTAGTTTCAAATGGTTCGTCAATTGAAAGAGAAATACGCTTAATACGCTACAATCGATAAATGTAAATATTAATAACAATTCAAGCAAAATTTCTTGTTTTGTTAAAGCCTAGTACGATTTATATGATTAATAGTGTTGATATAAAAAAACAAACCATATTCCAATTTCAAAAATGTATGTTTAATTAGTTCGTCAATTGAAAAAGAAATAGACTTAAAACGATGAGGATCGTTAAACAGCGTTAATTATGAAAAGCAATTGCAACCGTAATTCTTTTTATTTAAAAGCCAAGTCTGATTTAATTGATCCATATAGATTGTATCTAACGACAACATGTTCCAGTTTTGAAAAAAAAATAGTTTCAATTGGTTCATCAATTGAAAGAAAAATACACTTAATATGCTGCAATCGTTGAAAAGCAGTAAATACGAACAATAATTGAAACTCAAAATCTTGTTATTTTAAAGTCTAGTATGATTTATATGATCAATAGTGTTGTTATCAAAACAAAAATTCTTCCAATTATAAAAATGTGAGTTTAATAAGTTCGTCAATTGAAAAAGAAATAGTCTTAAAACGATGAGGATCCTTAGAAAGCGTTAAAATATGAACAACAATTTCAACAACAATTCTTCTTACTTGAAAGACGATTATGATTGAAATATAAAAATTAGTTACATCTAACCAGAACATCATCCAATTTGAAAAATTAGTTTCAACTGTTTTTCCAATTGAAATAAAAATACGCTTATAATGCTAACGATCGTTAAAAAGCGCTGAATATGAAAATCAATTGCAACAGAAATTCATTTTTTAGTAAAGCCAAGCATGAAAAGCGTTAAATGTAAAAAGCAATTGCAACAGCAATTGTACTTATTCGAAAGCATAGTATGATTGAAATCATCAGTAATTTTGAATTCTAACCATAACATGATCCCATTCTAAAAACTAGTAAGAATTTGTTCGTCAATTGAAAGACAAAATATGCTTAAAACAATAACGACCGCTAAAAAGTTTTGAACATGAAAGGCAATTGCGACCGTAATTAATTTAATTTAAAAGTATAGTATAATTGAAATCATCAAAATTGTTGGTATATAACACAAACATGATCCAATTCTGTAAGTAACTACAATTGATTCATCAATTGAAAGAGAAATAGGCTTAAAACGCTAACAATTGTTAAAAAAAGTTAAATATGAAAACAAATTACAACCGCAATTCTTAATATTTGAAAGCCAAGTATGAATAATATAATCAATTTTGTTTATAAGTAACCAGAACGAGATCCGATTTAACAAAGGAATTTCAATTGGTTTTTTCAATTGTAAGAGAAATAGGCTTAAAACACTATCGATTGTTAAAAATCAATAAATATGAAATGCAATTGCAACCGCAATTATTATAATTTGAAAGCCGAGTATGATTTAAATGATCAATGTTGGTTGTATATAACAAGAACATGTTCCATGTTTTAAAGATAGTTTCAATTGGTTCGTCAATTGAAAGAGAAATACGCTTAATACGCGATAATCATAAAAAGCAGTAAATATGAACAACAATTAAACTTGAATTCTTGTTATTTCAAAGCCCAATATGATTTATATAATCAATATTGTTGATATCAAATCAACAATTATCCGATTTCAAAAATGTAAGCTTAATTAGTTCTTTAATTGAAAAAGAATTAGGCATCAAACGATGAGGATCGTTAAACAACGTTAACTACAAAAAGCATTTGCAACCATAATTCTTATTATTTAAAAGCCAGTATGATTTAAATGATCAATATTGTTTCTATCTAACCAAAACATGTTCTAGTTTTGATAAACTAGTTTTAATA
>ONZA01015767.1:18532-36545 GCA_900322205.1 Kewa caespitosa | reverse complement strand
ACCATGAAAATAATGCTCATTACGGTCGAATAGAAGCTCAAATCATGCATAATAATCATGTAATATGAGCACTTATCAGTGTGATGATATGATTTAAAAACCATATAGGATTGAATCACTTTGTGGAACTAAATTGAATTACAAAGCTCTAATTCGCAAGTAGTGGCCGTTCGTAAGAACGGGCAAATTGGATGCATCGCATCTAATTTGTACCTTCACTCCCGAATCTAGACTTTTGATAAAAAGACAAAAGAATTCAAAAGATAGTTTCCTTATTTTCCTAAAATAAGGTGCCGACTCCAAAACATCCAATTCATGCTATTTCGCACATGGTAAAAATGACAGTTATACCTCATACACGCACCCATTGTCGTGGGGGGGACGCGCGCCCATTATTCAACTCCCGCCTTTCTTTCTCCTCGCCCTGGAAGTGCGAGGGGCCGTGGGCCCTACAGTGGCAACTCCTTTGGGGATTAAATTAAGAGGGTGAAACTCGAAAAATGAGTTAGAAAAAAAATTTGGTTCAAAATGTATCATATTTTTCATGTAGTATCATGCGTTTGCGCAACATAAGTAACCCATGATTAAACCCAAAGGGGACGATTTCGGTTACATGGACGGTCCATTTGATCCTCCATGCCTATCGTAAATGACTCTCCACTCACGACCTTTTCTTTCATCCATTCGATGGGAGCGAAAACGGTAACTTACGGTGTATATGCACTCCATAACGTTGTAAAACACCCCGTATGTCGTGGGAGCCTTATTTCTCCGAAACCGTCATTCTTAACCTTAGAGAGCTAGAGCCATTCTTTAGGTTTAAACTTAGAAGAGCATATTATATTTGCATGCTTGACATTTGCATTTCATTTTGCATTGCACTTGGACTGAGCTGTAAACCGGGGAGTTTTACGATTCACGTTTTTCCCTTAGAATTTTAGGTGTTTTCTTTTCTTTTGGAACCGTTCTTCTTACATATTTCTAACTTAGCTCCCTGATGAACTCTAGGGAAAGAAACGTTCATTGGACTCGCGAAGAAAACAATCGGCTTCATTAGACATCGTCGCCACCACCTTCATTCTCAACTTCGTCACGTTCGTCTCCCGAACCTAAGTCGACACCACCACAGTTTGTCTGTAAACTCAACTTCGAAATGATTGGAACACCTACTCTCCAAGACCTTGTCGTCCTTATCTAGAACCTGACCGAAAAGGTTGACAAACTTGAGACCAAGAATGCTAAGGAGGTTGACCCAATCAAGGGTGGACTCAACAAGTTCGAAACTATCTTGAAACACAATAAGCTGTTTAAACAATACCATGACATTGAGGGGATGACCCCAAAACTTATGGGTACTTTACTGGACAAGACCGTCCTTTCGGACGCTTAAGTTTAAGAGCACTGATAATTCTAAGACCCATCTTAGGGCTTTTACCACTACCTTCACTCTGAAAGGTATCGATAAGGAGCTTTCCTATGTCCTTGGACCGACCCGCCTCTAGCAGGTATTATGAACTAGATACTGAATGAGTCAAAATGTGGGTGAACATTAGTCAAGAGTTCCTTGCTCAGTACTCATATACAATGCTGCGCTTCCTGTCACTATGCTGGAACTAGAATTCACAAAACACCTCGCGGGTGAGACTTTCATGACCTTCGTCACCAGGTGGCGAGAGAGGGCTCCCCATATGGTGAACATGCCCTCGGAAAGAGACCAAGTGCGTACTGTGATACGCAACTTAAGGCCCAAGTTTAAGAAGCATCTCATTTTCCAACCCATAAGCAATTTCCTCCAACTCAAGGAGGTAGGACTCGCTATAGAAGATGAGCTTCCAAATTCAGAAGCGAAATGGACTAAGGGAAATAATAACAACGACAACACCAAGAAGACCAATACCGCAAAGGTGAATGAGGTGAATATCCTCAAGGAGGGCGCACCCCAATGTCGAGAGCGGCGAGCTTTTGCTCCATTGGGCATGACCCTCACTCAAGCTCTCGAGTGTCTCATTAAAAAGAACCATTTACAGCCAATTGGGCGCACTCCTGATGTCCCTGAGGAAAAAAGGTCCAAGAGCTACCACATTTCAAAATATTGCAAATATCTTCGTGGCAAGGGCCACTAGACATATAAATGTTGGACCTTAACACACGCGGTGCAAGACGCCATAGATAACGACACCTTACCATTACCAAAGGATGTACGTGCCTCAAATAATAATAAAAATCCCCTCGTATCTCACGAGGAGTCCATTTTTGCGATAGTTGAAGACGACCTAGGCTTTGATCCACTTTACTAATCGAACCCATTTCACCGCATGGCCACTTAGCCATCAATGCTATATGGGATAGCGATGAAGAAGATGCATGGGATGCATCCCTAAAGTGTGAAGAAACTTATGACGACGCATGGCTTTCTGACCACGAGGTTTGGGAAGACGAAGTCGATATTCTAACTAGGTCGGAAAAATTTTTGGGTAGGAAAGATGGTCCACCCTAGACCAACGATAACTCTGCTAACAATGGAAAAGAGGTAGTGACACAAGAACCACTCGATAACCCATTGCTAAAACAACTCAAAAGAATGAAAGCGGCCGTTACCTTTTGGCAACTCTTAGCATCATCCCTGGAGCATAGGCAAGAACTCCTTGCCGAACTCAACAAAATAAATGTATCACCCGAAATGTCACCCTACCAACTTGTAAGCTTTTTAACTAAGGAAAGATCGTCCACCACTATAAAACATTCAGATGAGGACCTCCCTAAAGAAGGTCATAACCACAATAAAGCCTTATACCAACATCACGTCCCAATGACACTCATAGAAAACGGGGTCCGCGGTAAATGTATGCCCACTTAGAACCGCAAAATGTTTAGGCATCCAATACGACCTTTCACAAACATCGCAGGGCTTACAAGCCTACGATAACTCTAGGAGAAGTGTACTTAGAACCATCAGCATCCATGTTACTGCTGGTGTCATAGAAAAGCGAGTAACTTTTTCCGTGATCGACATACCCTCCATTTTTAACTTTCTTTTAGGGCGACCCTGACTACATAGCATCAATGTCGTCCCATCCAACCTTCATCAAAAAGTAAAATTGGTTGTAGATGGGAAAGTCCTAGTGATCGGGGCCGACCAAATGAAAGTCACCTTGTTCAAGATTCCCGACTTAAAAATAGACCATTGTGAGAAAGATAACGACTTTTGGGGTTTCAATCCCGAAATAAATGCTATCGAGGATGAACAAGTACCATTCGACTTTGATCCTCATTCTAACCTCTATGTCAATGCCATCTTTAGAAAACAGGGCTACATGCCCGGGTTGGATTCAGGAAAGCACACCCAAGGCCCGAGTTCATTTTGGTGGACACAATCCACGAATCTCACGTTTGGCCTAGGCTACGCTCCCTCGATTCACGAAATCAAAGAATCTATGTCGAGGGAGGCAAGACGAAAGAGGGCCATTTGGGAAGGCACTCCCTTCAATAACCCTAGATTTTTTCACCCCCACACCCTGAACAGACAATTTGGTTGGGCAAGCGATGACTACCTTTTCTTCTGATTTCCTGAGCCACACTACCTCCAAGAGGAAGGCATATTAATCCCAGGATTTGAAATATTCGAGGGTTGCAACCTTCTTGAAAATGAAATCCCTAAGCTTCAAGATCAACCCTCACTTGATTGGGCTCAACCCTCACCTTACAATGCATTTGGTCTCCTTTTCGGGCAGGAAAAGATCCCGGCACGGGAAGATCATGAGTAATTCTCGCCATCCAGAACAAAGAATTCGACCGCTCAAGTTAATTTCACCCGCCACCGGGATAATAGAGGGATGGCGCCGCACTTGCAAGTGGACGACTTCTTATGGGCGCAAGTTAAGCATCACTATAGGAGAAGGACCTATGTTCGAGTCAAGCGATAGCAACTCTAGTAGCTCTAGCGATTCTGATTCTGATGCCAGTATAGGGCACTCTCCTCCTGAGAGGATTAGGAAGCTAGGCTCCCCCACTCAAAAAGTGTATGATCCTTCCATTGATGTACTCTTTGATGGTATCAATAAAATGAATGATGATACCATGTACTCCTTGGATTGTTTTGTCACAAATGAATCAACTGACGATAAGTCACTCATGCGGGCCATGCTCGAACATGAACAAAAAATCTCGATAATTGAAGAAACCAACACGATTAACTTGGGAATTAACGATAAGCCTCAAGAGGTTAAAATTGGTCTAACTCTAACTCCAAATGAATGATCTGACCTAATCGACCTCTTAAAAAAATTTATAAATGTCTTCGCATGGTCCAATAAAGACATGCCGGGAATTGATCAATCCATCGCCGAGCACAAAATCCCACTTTTCTCCAATGCAAAACTTGTTAGGCAAAAAGTTAGGAGAATGAAGCCCAAGTGGACCTTGAAGATTAATGAAGAGGTTAAAAAGCAACCCGACGCCGAATTTATTGTAATGGCCGATTACCCCCAATGGGTAGCCAACATTGTACCTATCCCAAAGAAGGATGGACGGGTAAGGATGTGCATGAATTTCCAAGATTTGAACATTGCTTGTCCCAAGGAAAATTTTTCCTTACCCCATATTGATGTTCTAGTCGACAATACCGCAGATCATGAGCTCTTATCCTTTATGGACAGTTATGCAGGATACAACTGTTTCGGGTGATTTTGGGTACAAGGTGTTGACCCTCGAACACTCAAAGGGTTGATCACCTCGATTGCTTGAGATGAGGGGAATGTGGACTTGTCTTGTCAGAATAGAGGTACCTGTGCAAAGAACGCACCTGAACTGCCCCATGCGTGGTCCGGGGAAGGGTCCTCCGAGGATCAAGTCAGTAAGGAGAGTCCTAGAATAATGTATTTGCCCAAAAGGGCAAATTGAATGCTTTTTAGGGTACTCAAATCTTCCTTGAGAAATGGGAGAGACTTGAATACTCTAGAGAGAAAAAGTGAATGTGTAATCTCAATCAGAATCACTTTTGCAACTGTTTTCTTCCTTCCCTTGAAAGATGTGCTTGCCTCCTATTTGTAGGAATTTCCCAAAGAATGCTAGGATTGTGGCTTGTCCACTAGGAAAGTGCCACGTGGATATGCCTCCTTTGGGCCTAGCAAGGAAATGGGCCTTGGGGGCAACCAATCAGATCCGGACATGTGCTGAACACGTGCCATCTTCTGTGTCTTTTGGAACCTTCTACGAAATCTGGTCAATCAAGGATGATCCTCTCCCGATGCCAAAGGGACCCCTCGGTGGAACATCCCTTCGCCCCTTTTTCCTACTAACCCCTCGTCGAAGGAGGGGGGGGGGAGGATCTTCAAGGCCAGCTACCGGGAGAGCCCCTCATCTTACCCTTGGAGGGGGGACGAGGGTTAATTGTCGAAGCCCTCAGGGTGAATACGAGAGACAAGATGCTGCCCACGATCTTTAGGTCCGCCGAGGGGTACAACCTCGTAGGGACGGTTGGGCCGGAAGGGAAAGCCCAATCTAAAGCCATACAAGTGATGAGGGGGTAGTGAACGAGCCCATGGGCTTGGAAATGAGCCCAGGTCAAAACCAACCAAACATTTTCCCCTCGTATATATTGGGCTTGGCCCAGAGCTTCAACGAAGGGGACTGGCCCGATACAAAATAACTGAATGGATGAGGGGTCCTTGCTCATCTGAGGAGTGCGCCCCTTCATTTGGTAAACTTCTTTGTAAATTTCATTTTGGAGGGGGTGCCTGGATCACGGCCGACACGTGGATGTCTTGGGGTCTTGTCCTGGCACACTCGTTAACGGACGTGACGCTTTGTCCCAAAAGGGGCGATGTTTCACCTTCCCGTCACTTTGCCTCTATAATACGAGGCTCCTTACCAATGCTTCCCTTATTTGATCTTCTCAAAGTTTTTGCATTTTAGAGAGAGAAAGTTTCTAGAGAGAGAAGCTCTCCATCGTTGCTCGTATTTAGGACTGAGGCCTCATAGGTTTCCACCGCTGCGTCATCTCATTCTCAGGAATCCTCGTCTCCCTTTGTAAATATGTATCTTAACGACTTTGAATGGGATCGCATCGTTGGGGCATTCGTTGAGGTGACTCCGGAGTCCTCCTTAGCGCGCCTGAGGGAAGTGGCGGAATCACTTCGGCTCTCCGTCGGGGACGAGGGCCTTCAACCTGGGGGGGTCCGACCCCAGGGAAGCTCCCCTTTGGGCCCAAGACCACCTTGGCCGGAAGATCAACGTGAATAACCTCTGCGAAGTGGATGGACCCCTGTCCATTGGTCACGAGGAGAGCAATACCGACACGATAGGAAAAGATGCCCATAACTATAATAACGATTGTGCTTCGGCTCCGACGAGCTTGGCTGTACCAGCTTAGGCTTGACGTGTCTATAGGAAGTTTGTGGGTAGAAGGATGGCTCAGACAAAGCAAACAACCCCTAGGCACCCTACGAGGTTGGCGACGAGACTCACCCGTCGTCCGCCAAGGTCGTCAAGCCAAAGCATTTTTGAAGAAGGAAGCTTGTTCTGGACAAGAGTTCGGAGCCGGCTTCATCTGTTGGTGAGTGATTTTTAACTTTTCCTTTATTTTACCCCGGCTCCAGCTAGCTCCTTGTGCTCCGGATCCCTACACGGTCACAGTAGCCTGCTTCCCTCCGTATACCATCCCAGCGTGGTATGGTGGGGGATTTAAGGAAGAGGAAGCCGAAGCGAACGGAGGAGGAGAAGGCAGCTTTGAATATGGACCCGAGCACCATACCCAATAGTTGGGCGATACCCGACGACGAGCTTGCCCTCTACTGGTTGGGGGTCGGGGGTCCCAAGAGGTCTATATTGATAGCATTGCAAAGGGGGTCGATGGTTGATGCCCCAGAGGGTGCCCTTACCTTTCATAAAATTTTGGGAAGGTTCGGTTTCCGACTACCCCTTCACCCTTTCGCCCTCTCCCTGCTGAAGGTCCTCGGTGTCGTTCCGGCGCAACTTCTCCCCAGTAGTTGGGGACATATCACTTCTTTTATTATTTTTTGCTATGTACATAAAATGACACCCACTCTCGGCCTTTGGTCTCTCTTAACCAATGGCCCCTGGCCGCATCAAATGGTGATATCCTTTTTTTAATTTGAGTCGAGACATGAGTACGTCTTCGGCCCCATGATGCCGTCCAAGAACGAGGATTGGGTCTCCACGTACTATAACGTTGGGGCCTACAAGGACAGCTTTTTGGAAGGAATCCCTCGTTGGAATCCCTCTCCGGGATCGGCCTCCTTTGGCGAACCTTCAGCGGAAGATAGGGCCGCCCTTAAGCTCTTCGACTACAAGGTGAAGTTTCGAAAGATGGATACAAAGATCTGGGTGAAGCTGGCCCTTCGGTGTACACCCGAGAGGAAGTGGCTGGAGGAGCAGGAGTTTCTGGTGTACCATGGGATCAGCGATGCCATGGACCAGGGTATTTTCCCTTTGTTTAATTTTTGATATGACTTGTTCCTTCATCGTTGTTTCCTAACCCTTCTTGTTTGCTATCGGCAGAGCTAGCTCAAGATTCACTAATGTCCAACATGGCAGGTCCTGGCAAGACGGGAGTCTCGTCGCAGCACAACTTACGGGCCAGGATTGTGGCCGAGAACCAGCTCGTCCTAGCCGAGGTTAAGGCGGTGAGTCTTGTTTTTAACGTCTTCTTATTGATTTTATGCTCTGTTTCTTACCCCTCGTCTTACGTCCTTGCACAGGGCTGACGCAAAGAAAAAGGTGCCTGAAAGAAGCGCAAGAGGGAAACGGCTGCCTCCTCGTCTACTCTAATGAAGACGAGCTCTTCGATGCCTAAGCCTCCGAAGAATGCGTGCATCGCAAAGGAGATGAAGAATGCGGTGGAGATCCTTTCGGAAAGGAGTCCTGAGAGGGACATTCCGACGGCGGTCATGACGGGGATTCCTGCATCGAACCCTCCATCCGGGTTCAACAAGGACAAGGGAAAGAAGCCTCTCGTCGCTCCTTCGCCTCCTTCTGTGCCTCACGTACGGGTCCAGTCGGGGGGAAGCCTCTCACTGAGGGACCTTCTCCCCTGGAACCTCTCTTGTACTCCGGAAGAGAAGAAGAAGGTGGCCGCCTCTTTCCTAGAGAGGGTTGTAACCATGGAGGATGAGAGGTTCTCGGATGACAGTCCCGGCGCTACCGAGTAGATCTCTTCTTCGTTGCTTCTAGATCTCTTCTTGGTTTTCAAGCTAACTTGCTTTCTCTTTGTGTAGGCGGTGCTCCTCTCTCGTTATTGCGCCAAGATGGCTTGGCGGGAGGTGTCATCCCGGGACACCAAGAGGGAGAGAGACGAGTCTGTATTGGCTAAGGAGAGGGCCGAGAAGGCCAAGAACAAAGATGAGAAGGAAAGGGACTGATTGTCCAAACGTTGCAACTCTCTCGAGAAGGAGAAGGTCGAGGTTGACATGAAGCTTGCTGCTGTTGAGGTTGAGATGGATGAGGAGAAGAAAAAGGTCACATCTCTTAAAGCCGAGCTTGCCAAGGAGAGGGAGGAGAAAGAGGTGTCGAAGGCCGCCTTCAAGTCCTTGGAGGACGAGATGGAAGTCTCCGAGAGGGCATTCCTAGAGAGCCTCAGGGAGCCCTTCATGGCCATCTTTGATTCTAAGGAGGGGTACATGGCCTTGCTGGTGAGGCGAGTCGTGATGCTCTTGTCCCAAACAGGGGAGGATACATCGACAACCGAGGAGGCTTATGCTGAGGAGCTGAGGTTGAAGACTCGGGATCACTAACAAAAGACCTCGTTTGCCTGCCTTTCGGACTTCGATAGCGGCTTCTTGGATGCGATTGGGGATCACCTTGGGCTTCATGTCGAGGGTTCTTTCGGTGAGGAGGAAGACGATCAAGATGCCGGTGAGGACCTGTCTTCCTTGGAGGATGCTGCCGAAAAGTCTATCCGCCCCACGGTCATGAGGCCATCGATGATGATGTGGCCAACGCTTCTCCCCCCCTCTACTATTTTCTTGTAGTAAATCCTGAACAATTTTGTTTTGCAACGGAAGTCGTCTTATCTTTGCAGTGTAATGCTTCGTTCTTCTTGTTTGTCCTGGCCTTGTTCGAGTGATCTCTATTGGATGCGACAAAAGCTAGAGAATTTTGACAAAATGGTGGACGAGAGGTAATCATCTTTCGTCCATTGTAACCATCTTTCATCCACCTGCCCCAGCTCGAGCAAGGCAAGGTGTTGACGACGAAGAGAAAATAGACAAGGGGTGGGCCTTCGTCTTGTGTTGTGCGCTCAGAGTGGCGCTGAGGGTGGGATCTTTTTCTTTAACACTTAAAAATTTTCTGGTGTTTTTTTGATGAGGCTCGCGGATCGATGTTTCAATTGTATGAGTTATCTTCTAGGGGGGCGTTATGCCATGTGACGCTCATCCCTTATTTTCCTCAAATAACTTGGGTCGTTGACCATGCTTGACTTTGCCAATAAAAGGGGCACCTTTGGGTCATTTTCTCCTTGCACCTTTCCCTTTCTTCCCTCACTTTCCTTTCTGAGTAAAGAACATGACTTTCCTTTCTACGTGTTCTTCCTTCTTCGTTTCTTTCTCCCCTTTCTTACAATGTGAGATGGGTTTCGTCCGTTGCTGTGACGACCCTAGTGGTCTCGTCCCCACGTTTGATCTATGTTTAACGCTTTTTGACGATCGTGGCCTCCATGAGGCTGACTTCCTTATCTCACTACCCTTCGATGATTAACATCCTTGACTTATGAGAGGATGTCGGTTGGTTCGGGGTTGGTTAGCTGTTCTTCTGCCATCGGCCCACCGAATGGGTTGCTGGTTGTTTTCATCCCCTTTGCATTCATGGTCTAGAATATGAGATTCCATCTGTTCTGATGCCCCTCACCGCTTTCTCTTTTGGGAACTAAGAGAGGCAGCTTCGCCTTGCTGCTTTATCTAATCTCCTCGGGAAAACGAAGTGCTGGAGTCGGCGTCTTGGATATGCTCTTGGCAGCGACAGTGGAGCGTGCGTGGAAAGCATTTCTCCAAGTTGGGAAAGGACTTGACGTATCATGTTATGTCCTCATCTTGCCCTCCCCACGCCCCTCTTCCTCCCTTCGAGGCTCTTGGCTCTCTTCTAGCAGCTTGGTCCGGGTGTCCCCTCTACCGAAATTGGGGGTTCTCTCCTCCATACGGAAGAACTTGGTGCATTATCTTACGGCACTTGGATTTTATCTTTGTACTTTTCTCTTGTATGTCAAAATCTTTTTAAAGAACTTTAATAAAATATAAGAGAGTTTGATGGTTATCTACCCCCTAGGACAGGATCTCGTCTCTTCTGCTTTACTGCCTTTCGATTTTGTCTTTCGTTCAACTTTGCATGCTGTGGGGTTCTTTGCTCCCTGCCCCATGGGGAGGGGGGTCTCGTCTAACCGTGTCGTAAACTGAGTTCACTTGCCCTCAGGGTGGGGCTTTGTCTAACCATGTCGTAGACTTAGTTCATTTGCCCACAGGGTGGGGCTTCGTCTAACCATGTCATAGACTTAGTTCATTTTCCCCCAGGGTGGGGCTTCGTCTAACCATGGCGTAGGCTAAGTTCATTTGCCCCCAGGGTGGGGCTTCGTCTAATCGTGGCGCAGACTAAGTTAATTTGCCCCCGTGATGGGGCTTCGTCTATCCGTGGCATAGGCTAAGTTCATTTTCCCCCGTGATGGGGCTTCGTCTAGCTGTGGCGTAGAATAAGTTCATTTGCCCCCGTAATGGGGCTTCGTCTAACCGTGGCGTAGACTAAGTTCATTTACCCCCGTAATGGGGCTTCATCTAACCGTGACGTAGACTTATGTTCGTTTTGCCCCCGTGATGGGGCTTCGTCTATCTAAGTTTAAAGAAAAAATGGCAAGTCAATGTATAGACGAAAGGCATGAGAACCGAAAAGAAATCCATTCCTAGCATCTTGGGGGAGCCGACCCCTAATGGCCGAAGGGCTCTCAAAATGGATAAAGGCTGTTTGGGGGAGCCTACCCCTCTCGGCTGAAGGCTTCGAAAAATGGATGATAGGCTTATTGGGGGAGCCTACCACATCATCTGGAGAAATCTAAGAATCAAAAGTTGTTAAAGCTGTTTGGGAGTGCCCACCCCGACGAGGCTCCATGATGAGACTACATCCTAGAAGAAAAACTTCTGAAGGTTGTTGATGTGCCAGGCCTGCCTATCTTCTTCTCGTCCGGGGTTTCCAGTCGGTAAGTCTTTGAATTTATGACTTCCGTCACCCTGTACGGTCCATCCTAGTTGGGTGTCATTTTCCCTTCTTTATTCTGCCTTCCCATAGATTCCATGGTTCTTAAGACAAGGTCTCCCATGTTCAGTTTCCTCTGTTTTACCCCTTGGTTGAGGACTCTTGTCATCCTTTGCTTGTAGATTTCAGCCCTTAACAACGAGTCTCCTCGTACCTCTGGGAGGAAGTCGAAGACATGTTTTCTCCTTTTGTCGTTTGTCTTGGGGTCAAAGTGTTCGACCCTCGGACTCTTGTTGGCTAGCTCCAGCGGGAGTACTACCTCAGATCCGTAGGTGAGATTGAACAACAATTCTCCCGTAATGGCCTGCTCAGTTGTTCTTGATGCCCATAGGACCTCCGTCAGCATGGCGGCCCCTAGCCCTTTGGATTTGTCATGTTTCTTCTTAATGCCATTCACCAAGATTTTGTTGCTTGATTCAACTTGACCATTCTTCTGGGGCCTTGCTATAGCTGTGAAGTTTGCTTTCACCCCATGTTCTTCCAACCAATCAGTGAGCGTTGTCATGTCAAACTATCGACCGTTGTCAAAGATGATGCTTCGCGGGATGCCGAATCGTGTGAGGATGTTCTCCCGAATGAACTTCTTCACGCCGGCGACCGTTATGTTTTTAACAGCCCTTGCTTCGATCCGTTTTGTGAAATAGACAACGGCGACGATGGCGTAATTCAGCTATCCCAGTGCCTGAGGGAAGGGTCCTACCATGTCCATGCCCCATAGGTGGAAGGGCATTGTAGAGAGGATTGGTGTCAACTCGACGGAGGGGAGCTTCGGGATCGGAGCGAAGACTTGGCACTTTTCACAGCTCTTTATCGTCTCGGCTGCGTCACTCTTCAGAGTTGGCTAGCAGAAGCCTAGCCTTAAGATTTTATTTGCTATGGTTCTTCCTCCTTGATGAGCTCCACAGATGCCAGCGTGGGCCTCTTGGATGATCTCTTTCCCTTGTGTCTTTGAGACACATTTTAGCAGCGGGTGGTTCAAGCCCTTCTTGTACAATGTACCATCTCTAAGTTTTAACCAATTAGCTCTCGTCTGAACTTTCTTGGCCTCCTTCTCGTCGTCGGGGAGCTTCCCTTCTCCCAGCCATGCCATCAACGGCTCCATCCATTCATCTCTACGGTCAAGAAGGAAGATTTCGGTCTTTGCTTCGGTACTGTTCTTCTCCTTCTCTTCCCAGAAGATTTTCTGGGAGACCCTTTCGGCTGATGAGTTGGCTAGCCAGGCCAGCGCATCAATATGGTGGTTCTCCGAACTTGAGATGTGCTCTACTATCACATCTTTGAAGCGCTCAATCATTTTTTGAACTTTCCCAAGATATACCTTCATCCCTTCTCCCTTGGCTTCATAGTCTCCCGAGACCTATGAGACAACGAGCTGGGAGTCCATCCTAACTTTGAGTTTCCTCGCCCCAGCGGATTGGGTCATCTCAATCCTGGCGATGAGGGATTCATATTTAGATTCGTTGTGAGACACCTGGAACCCAAACCTCATTGCGTACTCAAAGACATGTCCGTCTGCCGAGGTGATGACAATTCCAGCCCCGCTGCCACTTTTGCATGACGAGGCGTCTACACTCATTAGCCAGGACCCGGTCCAGTAACTCGGCGTCTTCTCCAAAGGCTTCTGTTTGGCGAAGAAGTCTGCGAGGCCTTGGCTTTCTATTGCGCTTCTAGACTCGTAAGAGATGTCATAGTCGGTGAGCTTGTGAGTCCACACCTGCGCTCTTCTAGATGAGTCTAGCTTGCCCCATAATTTCTTCAGGGGATGGCTTTGGAAGTAGGGGTCTGAGCTTCCGGGGGCTGATGAGGACTCCGAGGGAGAACTTCTTTGGAATAGAGTATCGAAACTCGACACCACACAAGGCATGAGTGGTGAAGTAGACAGGTTCTTGTCTCCTCTCTTCCTCTCTGACGTGGACCGAGGCGACGACCCTTTAAGAGACAGTGAGGTAAAGGAAGAGCCTTTCCTTAAGATTTGGCGAAGCTATTTTAGGCAAGGAGCCTAGGTACAACTTCAACTTCTCGAAGGCCTCTTGCTCTTCATCGCTCCATACGAACCTTGTCCCCTTCCTAAGTGCCGAGAAGAAATGTGCGCACTTGTCGGCGGACTTGGAGACGATACGGTTGAGGGCTGCGATGCACCCGGTTAGCTATTGCACGTCTTTGACGCATTTGGATTGTTCCATGTTGATCAGGCCTTCACCTTCTCCGCATTTGCGTCGATGCCGCGGTCGCTTACCATGAAACTAGGAATTTTCCTCCCCTCACCCCAAAAATGAACTTCTTTGGGTTGAGCTTCATCTTGTTTCTCCTGAGAGTTCCAATTGTTTCTCTTAGGTCTTCTACATGGTCACAAGACTTCACGCTCTTGTTGATGAGGTCGTCCACATAGGATTCGAGGTTTCTACCAATTTGACCTCGGAAGGCCTTTTGGACGAGCCTTTGGAATGTCACGCCGACATTCTTTAGACCAAAAGGCATCATCGTATAGCAAAATACTCGGTCATCGGTGATGAAGGTTGTTGAGCTCTAGTTCTTCTTCTTCATGAAGTCTTGATGGTATCCGGAGAAGGCGTCCATGAAACTTAAGAGTTCATGGCCCGTGGTAGAATCAATAAGTTTGTCTATCCTCGGGAGCGGGAGGTGGTCCTTCAGGCAGGCCTTGTTGTCGACCCACATCCTCCAGCTCCCAGTCGCCTTCTTTACCATCACAAAGTTGGCGAGCAACTTAGGGTATCGACATTCTCTTATGAAGCCGGCTTCAAGAAGCTTCTTCACCTTAGCCGATGCGGCTCGGCCTTGCTCTTTTTCCAGATGTCTCTTCTTCAGCTTAACGGGTTTGAGCTTGGGGTTTAGTCCAAGGTTGTGTTCCATGAGAGATCTGTCGATGCTCGGAATCTCGTCTGGGCCGAAGGCGAAGACGTCTTGGCACTCTCGGAGGAATTCGTCAATCCCTCCTTGGTGGTCTCGTCCAGTTCGTCACCAAGGTATGTGACTCGTTCTGGGCGAGAGGGGTCCAGGATGACCTCCACCTTGCCTCCCGAAGGGGTGGCTCTCTCTCTTTCCTCAATCCTCACGTCGGCAACCTCTGGTGAACGATATCTAACATGAGGAACTATAGTTCGTTTCCCTTTTCCTCTTTCGTGGGGGTAATGTCTTCTATCTTAAGGAATTTCTTCATTTCACTTCCTTGAGTTGTTCTCGGCGAGGGAAAGGCATTGGTCTTGGCCGGTGGCAGCGCTTTCTCCGGGATAATGTTCGTGATGCTTAGGCATTGGACGTAGCAAGTCCGGGCAGCTTTTTGTTCACCAAGGATCTTCCATACTTCCCCGTCGTCCCTATGGAACTTCAACGTGAGCAACATCATGTTTGGTGTCCCGTTGATTTTGTTAAGGGTAGGTCTCCCAATAAGGACGTTGTATGGGTGTGAGACATTGACGACAAGGAACTCCGAGACGACACATCTGGCTTCGATTTTCGGCCCTATCCTTATTGGGAGTTGCGTGCTTCTCATCGGTAGAACCTTGTTTCCGCCAAAACCTACCACCGGGTGAGTGCTGGGTATCACTTTGTCCGAGGTGTAGCCGAGGTCCATGAGGCAACTTGCTGTGATCATGTCGACTGAGCTTCTCGTATATATTGGGACTCTTTTTACCAACGTGTTGGCAACTTTCAGCTCGATGATGAGGGAATCGTCGTGAGGGAAATAAAGGGGCCTCATGTCCAACTCATCGAAGGTGATCGGCTTCCCGAACTTGGGAAGTTCCTCAATCAACATGATTTGATCGAGGGATCTGAGGTGAGCTCGCCTTGCTTTGTTTGTAAGGCCACCTCCTGCCGCGCCGCCCGAGATAACAGCCACCTTGTAGGAGACCAAAGAGGATCCAGAGGCCACAGGCTCGGCTGTTGCCCCCTGGCCTCGCGGGACGGTGGTCGTGCCCTTATCCTTTAGGAAAGAATTGAGCTTTCCTTCTTAGGCTAGTTTCTCAAGGTGTAAACATAACTCTCGGCAATATCTTGTACTATGCCCGTGCTCTTTATGGTATTGGTAGAAGAAGTAACTCTTCCCTGTGCCTCCCTTCATCGGGGTTGGGTCGGGAAGTAGCTTAGGGTCGATTTTTGCGTAGACAGCCTCTTGGTTGCAATTCAAGATTTGGTTCACCGCGGGGCTCTCCGGCATCTTTCTTTCGGGTCTCCCGCGCCCTTTAAACCTGCTTCGTCCACCCCCTCTCCTCGACGCTTTATTCTTGAACTGGGGCTTCTCCACTGTTAGTGTTTCAGCCTTTCCTCTTTCATTCCTTGATGGTCTTGGCTTGTCATCGTACTGCTTCTCTCATCGATGCCCCCCGTTCACTACGTCTCATTCGGACCTTTTCCAGGCCGTGAAAATTTTGGACGAATAAGCCCGCACAAAGGGTAGGGTGAGCTTCTCCTTTTTAAGCTTCATGTGCACGAAATCCTTCGAGATCTTGCTTCATTTGACGATGCCTTTCACGTAGCCATGCATGCTATCGTCTGATTGAGATCGGTGATCTCTAGGCATTCGTCATTGAAGCGTTTATCGTAATCCTTCATTGGTTCCTTTTTCTATGATAGATGTTGAAGAGGCCTTCCGAACATTTTTCTGTCTTCTCACAGATCATGAATATCACTGTGAAGACGCGGCAGAGTTTGTCGAAACTCTGGATGCTATGACGGGGGAGGCTATCCAGCCACTTAAGTGACCTGCCTTCCAAGGTCCCGACGAAGTGTCAGCAGTAAGTGGCGTCGTTCCGCTCTTGCGTCATCATTGTTACCTCGTAGGCCATCAGGTGCTCTCGGGGCAAGGTTGTTCCACTATACTTCTCCATCTTTCTGATCCGAGAGTTCAGGTTCAAAGGATAAGCCATGATCTCTTCGCAGAAAGGGACCTTCATGATAAGGTCCGGGCTTATCTCTAATCCCCTGAAACTCTTCTTGATGTTATCATAGTCCTACGGCCCTAGTCGGGTCAGGACATGCCCTCTTTGGCCTTGTAGCCTTTCAGCTTGCCTGCGTCGGATGATCTCTCTGACGTCTTCTTTCTTGGGGCTCTGTACCTCCCAATCGGCCGCTCTTCTCCTCTTCTTCATCGCTTCGATGGAAGGTCATAGGTCTGCAACGTTTCTTCCCTGTTTTCCATGCTCTTCATACTCTCGCTTCGTCCGGAAGATTTTGACTTGGTCCTGGACTTCGACGAGGAGGAGTTTGAACCACTTAGGCTGAAGGGAGGAGTCTTCAGCACCTTAGTGGTTCGCGACTCCAAGTCTTTCTTGCTCTTTGAATGTTCATTCATCTTCTTCGAAGCACCCCCGCCTTGGTGCCTCATCACTCCGACGTGATGGTGGATGTTCTCTTGAAGGGTGGTGCACATCTTGTGCATGTCCCCCATGAAGTTGCCTGTAAGGCCTCCAGCTCTTCCCTCGTGACAGGGGGCCGGACTCCGCCTCGTCCCCCTGTGGACGAGGCCGAGAGGTCTTCATCGTGGTTCGAAATTGAACTAGTCTTCCTTGATTCTGGTGTTTGTATGTGTTTTTTGTTCCTCAGTCTCATGCAACTTTGGCTGCCCACTCCCCACAGACAGCGCCAAATGTCTTGGGTGATTTTGGGTACAAGGAGTGGACCCTCAAAAAATCAAAGGGTTGAAGGCCTCAATTGAATGAGATGAGGGAAATGTTGACTCTTCTCGTCAAAAGAGGGGTACCTGCACAAAGAACGCACGTGTGAACTGCCCTCGGCGTGGTCCGCGGAACGGTCCTCCGATGATCAAGTCAATAAGGAAAGTGCTAGAATAATGTATTTTCCCAAATGGTGAAATTAAATGCTCGTTAGGGTACTCAAATCTTCCTTGAGAAATGGGAGAGACTTTAATACTCTAGAGAGAGAAAGTGAATGTGTAATCTCCATCAAAAATCAGCTTTGCAATTGTTTTCTTCTTTCCCTTAAAAGATGTGCTTGCCTCCTATTTATGGGCATTTCCCAAAGAATGCTAGGGTTGTGGCTTGTCCACAGGGAAAGCGCCACGTGGACATGCCTTCTTTGGGCCTAGCAAGGAAATGGGCCCTGGGGGCCACCAATCAGATCCGGACATGTGCTGAACACGTGCCATCTTCCGTATATTATGGAACCTTCCACGAAAGCTACTCAATCAAGGATGATCCTATCTTGGTGCCGAAGGGACCCCTCAGCGGAGCATCCCTTCGTCCCTCTTTCCTGCAGACCCCTCGTCGGAGGGGGGAAGAGGATCTTCACGGCCCGCTACTGGGAGAGCCCCTCGTCTTGCCCCTGAAGGGGGGACAAGGGTCAATCGCCCCAAGATGCTGCCCACGATCTTTAGGCCTGCCGAGGGGTACAACCCCGTAGGGACGATAGGGACGGAAGGGGAAGGCCATATGAAGCCATACGAGTGATGAGGGGGTAGTGAACGAGCCCATGGGCTTGGAAAGGAGCCCAGGTCGAAACAACCAAACAACAACCAACTCCTCATGGCCGATGAATATATGTTTGAAAATGACTTTTATAACGTAGTGGGGAACGTATTGTTATCGTGTCATTCCTTTCGGGTTAACAAATGTTGGGGCAACTTATCAAAGAAGGACACAAACCCTTTTACATGACATGATGCATAAAGAAGTTGAAGTATAAGTAGACGACATGATCCTCATGTCTCGCAGACGAGAAGGGCATATACCCAGTCTCCGCAAATTTATTTTAAAGATTAAGAAAACATAACATGAGACTTAAT
>ONZA01015766.1:18103-36115 GCA_900322205.1 Kewa caespitosa | reverse complement strand
AGAAAATCCAAAAATAATAAATCTCTCTCTTTAATTTACAAATCATTTCTCATTATCCATCGCCAAGAAGATAGTTCATTTTCCTTGTTTTTTCTTCTTATATTTATTTTTCCTACTTCTTCATCTCTTCTCCTTCCTCTCGGATAGCTACGATCCAGCAACACCATTGGTCACCAAACTTTGGTGTCACCCTTCTCACGACCTAGCCGCATCACGCACGGCCCAACAACGAGTCCAACCCTAACTTGAGCCCAAGTCAACCCATTTGTCCTTCTTGTGCTTTCCAATGGTGACTTGCTCTTAAAACTATAACTAATATGTGTGTATATATATGTATGTATTTATGTATTGATTTGTAATTGATTTTGAGTAATTACATCCATGTCATTCCATGGGTTTAGAGTTATATACAAGCACATGTTAATTAATTTTGTAAGTTGATTACATACATGTTTATGTTTTTAGAATTTTGATATTTTTTTAGAGGAAAATTCATGGAGTTGAATTTGAAGATTTTTTGGGTTTTTTTACATTAAAAAGTACACATGTGTTACACTCTGAAATTCTTGGTGTTAAAAGTATGTTTAAGAAAAGAATTTTTGTGGTGATTTGTAAATGGATCAAAACTAACATTTCATGTTGTTTATACAAGTTTAAGTCCCTTAAAAATCTATTTTTTTTTAAGCTAATGTAATTGGTGCTTAAAATCAGATTTTTATTAGTGTTTACGAAAGAGCTTAAAATTGCAACTTTGGATTTACTAAGGTGTTCCAAATCTGATTTTGGGGAATTATAAATATGCATGTGTTGTCGAATTTTAGATTAATTTATGGGTTTAAAGTATCATTCGGGCAAAAGCTTTATATATTTAAACATGGTTTTAAAAGTAGTTTAAACTAGATGTTCTTTTCGTTTTTTTTTTCTTTTTAGTTTAACTTATTGCTTTAGACAATTTTTCTTTACATAATTCTTTTTTCTTTTTCTTTTTTTTTTTTTTTGTAATATAATCTTGGAAATTTCTTTTGGTTAGTGATAAATTTCTTTTTACATGACTATTAGATAAAGACAAATATTTCAAATAAAGAATTGAGTTATTGTTTTATCTATTTTACATGTAGAAATATATATGTGAAGTTATAAAGTCTTGATCATTATATTGATATTTTTTTTACGAGTTAAGGTAAGAATATGTCATTCTATAAAAGTGACCTTTAAGGATATAGTTTTGGTGTGTCATTTGAGGTTCATTTTCATGCATACAGAAAGTAGTTTTGGTAGTATGTTTATTGATATATACTAGGCTATTTGCGCTATTGTGTAAAAGAGTGAGTTCGTAGTGAAGGAATACTAGAAGCGTTGCATGTTTATTTTTATTTTTATTTTTATTTTATTTTTTACTTTCCATAGATACTGTGTTGTGGGGGTAGCTATCTCTATTTGAGCTTCTTAAATTTGGTATCTTTAGGATGAGATAAAGTTGCATTAAGATTGATTGAGTATACGAGGTGAGCAAGGAAGCGAAGAATATATGATAACCAGTGTGAGTACGGAGCCTTAAGTGGTGAGATGTGAATGATAGAAGAATAAATTACTATCAATCTCTTCAATGGAAAAAGAAGTTATCACGGGCATTAAAGGACGTTGTAAGGTTGTCTTGACACTTAGATTTAGTGTGAATTTAGATGGCATCATACATGACTTATACAGTGAAGAAATGATCACGTGTTATAGTGTTACTTGAAATGGGGCAATAGATGTATTGGATATTAAGGAAAGTTTTGAGGTACTTTAAAATGATAAGTAAGCACCGAGTTGAGAAATCATGGCGATGTTAACGATGCGATCAAGGACATAGTCAAAGTATTTGAAATACATCTCAAGTTATGAGGATCGGCCTAGTGGAATGCACTAATATGACAATATATATGATGAAATTGGCTTTACGTTTACGTAAATATAGTCCTTGGTGTTACGCCAAAAATATCTGGCGAGATGACCACCTCGAATGGTGTCACCTCGCGATCCTGTCATTAGTGGTGAATCACGTCACCATGCGGACCCCTTACCTCGCGATACATGATCCGTGGGTGATGCTCAGATCGCTGATGGTCTTCCTGGGTCAACGGGACAACTGGCATGCCTAATCAACGGTGAATGACAGTAGCCCATAGTGCTTGGAGGCCTATTTACCCAATTAGGGCAAACGTGGCAGACTCTGATTGGCTACACATCCCCCAAGTAGTCTATAAATAGGATCCTTGGCCTTCTTGGAAAGGTAACATACTGATTATTCCCTGCAAGACTGATTTGCTCACGTCATAGTCGACAATAGCTCTTGCATTCTCACTCCTGCATGTCATCTCTTGCTTGTAATGACTTAAGCATCAGAAGACCGATTCCCGGATCATGCGGGGGGCAGTTCACGTTTTCTCATTTTGCAGGCATTGAGGAGTGAAGTCAATCTTACATCATAACAAAGCTTCACCTCTTGCACGGCCGCTCTTTGACGTCTCAAGGCTCACCAAAAACCCCCGAAACATTTCGTGTCGTATGTGGGGAGTGACTTTCAGGTGCATGAAATTGAGAACTGATAAACACGTTCCAAATCCAACTTTCAAAAGAACCATGTCTAACCGGAACGACGTGGAAGATTCCGTGGCCAACACCCCATGGAACGAGATCCCATGTAATGCCATCTCTCCAGTTCAGTTAGAGCAGATTGTTCGCCAGGTCCAGATGGAAACGAAGGAAGTAATGCGCACACAGATTCAAGTGATGCTCCAAGGAAAGTCCCCATCTCAAAAGTCCGGTAACATACCGGCCCCCTCACCCACCACAGTGGTCATTCCCTCACGACCACACACCGTCTCTAGTCATGAGAGTTCCACTCACTCCACTAGATCTAGGCCACGACCTAAGCAAAATAAGATGAACATTGTAGAAGCAACCAAAGGAAAGCGACCTGAAACTGCTTGCAGTCACCGCTCGTACAACACAGAGTGTGCTAACATTGACTTGCGTGAATTCTTAAACTCTCGCAAGAAGGAAGGACCAATTCTTTCTGAGAAATTGCATGTTGGCCTCCACCACTTCCTTCGTAAGAACGAAGAGGAGAAGCAACTTGGGGGCATAGGCTTTAAGCCTCATTTCCCATCCCGGCTGGGCAAATTGCCGGAGTACGCCACCATGGACGTACAGATGAGGCTGACCACGCAGTCCCCATTCGCTGACATGATTATGAATTAGCCAATTCTTAAAGAGGTGAAACTGGAAAAAATAAATGGTACCACCTCAACCACTAAACATCTAATGGCATATGACGCTGCGATGATGACTCAAAACTGAACTGAAGATGTTCTATGCTGGTTCTTTGTGGGAAATTTTGAAGGTCGAGCCCTTAAGTGGTTGAACTCACTTTCACGAGGTAGCGTGTACTGCATCAAGCAATTGGCTGGCCTCTTTATGAGTCACTTTGCAGCTAACAAACGTGAAAGGAAGACAGTTAAGTACCTACTGAAGGTCAAGCAAGGTCAGGATGAGACTGCGAAGAAGTATGTTCAACGGTTCACAGATCAATACCTCGAGATTGAAAACCTCTGCTAGAAAATAGCTTGATGCGCGTTCATCAACGGTCTCCTTCATGGAACTAAAATAAAAATCGATCTGAACCGGTGGAAGATGATGAACCCGAAAATGCTGTTGAACACAGCTCGCGATGTGGCGATGCAGATTATCACGTCGTGGGAGCTCTCAAAATGCAACCTGGTGACAGGAAGTGAGAGAGGCACCAATCACAGTAAAGGAAAACCACCCCGCCATGAAAATAAGAGTAAGAGAAGGGGGGAAGCCCTCAACGTTTAAAAACCTCACTTCAAGGGAGGTCGAGATAGTAAAGGAGGATGAGGTGGTGGCAGGAGCAATCAGGGTAAGGCAGGCTATAAGGCTCCAGAGGCACCCGAGGTCAACAAAATTATGAATTATAATCAAGAGGTGGTTTATGCCAAAATTGCCCCTGGCCTCGTGCCAAAAGCAACCCCAATGAAAGAATCAGAGAAAGGTGGGTATTATTTCTGTCATTACCATTGTGAGAATGGTCACTCCTCGAGATACTGTCGCGAGCTCGGTCGACATCTCGCGAAGTTGGCCAAAGAAGGCAAAATTAATGATTTTCTCAAAGACAAGAACAAGACCTCTGCTTCGCAGAGCCAGGGGGCAAGCAGTTCAGATGATTCATCTGACTCCGGAGCGACCAACCACAAAGTCGTCTCAATCATATCAGGTGGCCTCGCTTGCGGAGGCGTGGCGTCGAAAGTAAGGAAAGCTCACTTACGTTCCCTCGGCCAGACCATGATGGTCGAGAAAGGACCCAAAAACCCATCGTATTTGATAAGTCACACGCTAGGGTTCTTCAATACCCCCATGGTGATCCCTTGGTCGTCGAGATCAAGGTATCCAATACCCTGGTAAAATGAACACTGAGCGACATTGGAAGCTCTATTGACGTCATCACGTCCTACTGTCTAGCCGAGTTAGGCTACGACATGAAGAAAAGTGTTCCCTTGAGCTACCTAGTCTTTGGCTTTAGGGGTAATGAGGTCCACCCCAAAGGATCAGTTCAACTCCCCCTTCGCCTGGGACCCAAGACTTTCGCTCACCACCTCGTGGCTGAGTTCTTGGTAGTTGACATTCCCATGTCATACAACATCATCTTGGGTCCGCGCACGCTCACCGCTATCAACGCCAATGTTATGATGTCTATCCTTACAATGAAGTACAAAAACGATGACGTGAGGTGGGAAAGCTATTGGGAGATCAGAAAGCCACGTGGCAATGCTACATTAAGTGCCTCAGTAAGCCAACTCCTTCCATCCCCAACGGAGTGGCTGACCCCGCAAAGCTTGTCATCTTGGATAAAGTGAAAGAACCCAAGCACAAGAAGCACAAAAAGGAGAACGCCGCTGGTCCGAGTAAAACATTGGTACCAACACCTGAGGTGGAAGAAAAGAAAATTCGGAAAGGCAAGGAAATGCAGTGCCTCATGTTTGAAAGGGCTAGCCTCCACCAGCACGACCCTTTACTCTGGGAACCTGAAAGAGCCGAGGCCATGTGAGAAAAAGCTGAGGTTGTTCTTGACTTAGCCCGACCTGAAAGGGTCACCTATCTAGGAGCACACCTGGAAGAAGACGTGCGAAGTGACTTGACCTCTTTACTTTGCGAGTACCAGGATGTTTTTGCCTTTGGACTAGAGGAAATGCCTGGACTCAGCCCAACCCTGATAGAGCACAAGCTTGGGGTCGACCCGAAAGCAAAACCTGTGAAACAGAAGCAACGTCATCTCGGGGAGGAGAGGAGCAAAGCAGCCTCGATAGAAGTGGCAAAGCTACTTGAGGCTGGCTTCATTTGGGAATGTCAATACCCCAAGTGGTTGGCCAACGTGTGTGGAGGATGTGTGTGGACTATACAGACCAGAACAAGGCCTATAAGAAAGATAACTTCTCGCTACCACGCATCGTCCAACTTGTGGACTCCACCACGAGAGACGAACTGCTCAGTTTCATGGACCCATTCTCAGGATATCACCAAGTGTTTATGAGGAAGAAGGATCAAAACTCCACGACCTTTATCACCAATGATGGCATATTCTGTTATCCCATGATGCCGTTTAGCCTCAAGAACACTGGGGCCATGTTTCAGAGGCTAATTCAGAAGGTCTTCAAGAGACAGATTGGCAAAAACCTAGAGGCGTATGTTGACGACCTGATCGCCAAGAGCAAGATCGCAGCAGATCACGTCACGGACCTTCGAGAAACGTTCGAGACATTGCGTGGTCGTAAAATGATATTTAACCCAAAAAAGTGTGTATTTGGCGTATGGGGTGGGAAGTGCCTGGGATTTAATATTTATGGTCAATCAGCACGGTATTTATGCGAACCCAGAAAAGGTCCAGGCCATACTGGACATGAAGTCACCTCGCTGCGTGAAAGATGTTCAAAAGTTAACCCATTGTATTGCTGTGCTCAACCGTTTTATGTTTAGGGCAACTGACAAATGTGCACCTTTCTTCGCTGCTTTGAGGAAAGGGGCCAAGTTTGAATGGAGTGAAGAAGCTGAATCAGCCTTTGAAAGGCTAAAAGATTACCTGAGATCCTTGCCTCGCATCACATCACCAGTTCCAGGCGAGACGCTCTTCATGTATTTAGCGGTGTCAGATCAAGCTGTTGCATCAGTTCTCGTTCGGGAAGAAGGAAAATTTTAGATTTCGATATATTTTTTCAGCCACGCCCTGACAGGCTCGAAATTTCGATACCCCACCCCAGAAAATTTTGCAATAGGTTTGGTCATCAGCTCAAAAAAATTCAGGCCGTACTTCAGTTCTCACCCCATCCCTGTCCTAACCAACCAACTATTGAAGAAGATTTTGGGAAAGTATGACTCCTAGGGGAGGTCGCAAGTGTGGGCTCATGAGCTTACAAATTATGATATCACGTACAAGCCACGAAGGGCCATTAAGAGCCAAGCCCTAGTTGACTTCGTAGCCAAGCTCACCCCGACGGCTGCGCAACCTGTGTACTGAACCGAGAGTTGGGAAATCAGGGGAAATCAGCATTGATGCGTCCTCCTGTAAGAATGGCAGCGGGGCCGGCACTGTTATCACCTCTTCTGGCGGGGAAGTTTTCGAGTATGCAATGAGATTCAAATTTATGGCCTCGTAACGAAGCAGAGTATGAGGCCTTGCTGGCTGGGCTGAACATTGCTAAAGCAGCAGGAGCAAGAAGGCTCAAAATCAAGAAGGACTCACAGCTCGTAGTTTCTCAGGTCTCAGGGGAATACAAGGCGAGAGAAGGCAATATGAAGGCCTACCTAGCGAGAGTGATGGCTGAAATTTTGAACTTTGAAGAAGTGGAATCACTTCACATACCTAGATCGGAGAATCAACACGTTGATGCCTTAACTCTCCTTGCTAGTTCAGCAATCTCCGGGTTCCCACGGAGCATGTTCTGGGAAAATCTTAAGAAGTGGAGCATTGATACCGAGGTCGTGAAAAAGGTGAACGTCCTTGACCGTAGTGATGATTGGATGTCCCCATTATTTCTTGGCTCTGCGATGACCAGTTGCCTGATGACCTGAAAGAGGCAAAGGAACTGAAAACGAAGTGCAAGTGGTTTGTATATAGAGACAACGTTCTGTACAAGAAGAGCTACTCTAGTCCGCTACTGAAATGTGTCTGGCGGACCCAAGGGAAAGATATTCTGCTGGACTTAGATGACGGAATATGTGGGACTCACCACAGAGATATCATGTTGGCCGCCAAAGCACCCAAACTTGGTTTCTACTGGCCCACGGTGCAAGGAGACACCACCGACCTTGTGTTCACATGTGAGAAGTGCCAACATCACTCCCCAGTCCCAAGTCACCCCGTCACCGAGCTCTCACCTATCCTGGAGCCACTACCCTTCAGCCTATGGGGCATGGACATCTTGGACCCATTCCCGATCGCCCCGGGCCATCTTAAGTTCGGCATCGTTGTGGTGGACTACTTCACAAAATGGATCAAGGTCAAAGCCTTCAGGACCATCACGGTCGCCAATGTAACGAATTTCATCAAGGAGAACATTCTGTGCTGCTTCGGTGCTCCAAGGAGCATAATCTTTGACAACGAACGTCATTTCGATACGCCCAAGCTCACAGATTGGCTCACCGAGCTGGTAGTAGAATGTTGCTTCACTGCTGTCGCGCGATCCCAGTGTAATGGTTAGGTCGAGTCTAGCGACAAAATCATCGTCAATGGGTTCAAGAAGAAGCTAGACAAGGCTAAAGGGTTGTGGGATGACAAGTTGTTTAAGGTCTTGTGGGTTGCAAGGACCACCACTAAAGTTGCAACTGGAGAGAGCCCCTTCATGCTCGTATATGGCAGCGAGGCAGTACTTCCTATTGAANTCGCACTGCAAAGCCTTCGGGAGAAAGGATTCAGCGAGACTGAGAACGAGCTGAAACTCAGACAGAACCTCGACCTGCTCTGAGAGGTCCAAGGTGATGCACTGCTCTGCATGGAAGTGTACAAGTAACGTATGGTTAGGGCCTATAACCGTAGAGTCAAGTTGAAATACTTCAGGGTCGGTGAACTCGTGAGCCGGAGACCGAGTCCACCAGAAAGCAGAATGAAGATGGGAAGTTCTCTGCGAACTGGGAAGGATCATACAAGATAACTGAAGTAGTTCGCCCTGGCACCTACCCGTCTCGAGGATGTAACTGGTAGAAAGCTGGAGCGACCTTGGAACATCAACAATTTGAGAAAGTTCTATATTTAGACTCTCGTGAAAACATGCACCTATCATGAGGTGGTATAAGGGGTGGGCACCCCTAAGAAGCCCTTTCTTTTTGTTATTTACTCATCATGGTCGGAGTCAGCACCCCCAAACAGCCGTGCGATAGAACTAAGTCACGAGGTGAGCACCCCCAAATGGCTCAGTTTTTTATTAATTTATCATGTAATTAGAAATGGGTTCGGTACCCCAAACAGCCATGAATAAAGTTCTATTACCCACATCGCAACATTTTTAGGTTAATATTTAAACCCACCCAAACCCCACCCATGGGCATCATTAAATAAGTGGGGGTACATGGCTTCTTTACTTAATTTAATCACTTCGCGATGTTATAATTCTCATCTCGGGGAATGCCACAAATAAGTGGGGGCATCCCGCAAATTTACTTATTTGTGGCACGACAATCTTTTACCATCATGGGTAAAAATCAAATAATTGGGGGCACATGGATTCGCAAAACATTATTTGATCTTTGGTCACCTCACAAGAAAAGTTCTCATCATGGAAAATATTAAAACAAGTGGGGGCACATTCTTGTACACTAGTTTTAAGATTTTACTTCTTTGCAATGGGGGCAAATACCATATATGCGAGGTGACAACAGTTCATTGCAAAAACAAGCAAAATATCATAAAACATATATAGTCAAAAATTGTGAAGTGGCATAGAAAGCACGACATGAAAAGTTAAGTATAAAGATAGCCTAAAAGGCAAGTGTTTGGGTTCGACCAAAAAGTTACAGAGAAGACGACCCCAACAGTTGCGACCCCAAAAGACGAGCATACAGGCTCAACCTTGGTTCTTCTCAAGACCTTGGTCTTGCTCCTCACCCTGCTCCTGGTCGTCCCCGACCCCATTTTCAGCACCTTCTAACTTCGCCTCATCAATTTCCTTCCACACATCGTACTTCAGCAAGTCGGCGTGCTTGATCCTTAGTCTCTCCTGCTAAGACGGGTTCCCACGGGCGAGGACAACTCTCAAACACGTGGCCCTGAACCCCTTGTTAGTCTTGAAGACCTCCTTGATGGCGTCCTTCCATAATTTGTCAACCTCATTGGCCTTCTTGATTAAATCATCAGTATGACGATTGACGAGGCTGGACAAATCGGCCTCCTTCTTCTGAGAAGCCTCGAGGTCGGTCCGCACTACGGTGAGATCCCTCTCCATTTGATCAAGCTTCTCAGAGATTAATTGGAGATCTGCTTCCTTAGAGGGAAGTTCGACCTTGACCTTCTCCTCGACCTCCTCGTCAGCACGAGCGACGGCCCCCTCCTTGTCACTCAGCTGCTCCTGAAGCTTTCGAATCCTCACCTCGCTCTAAGCAAGGGCACGGTCAAAGTGGGTCGCCAGAAGATAGTTCTGCACAAAATGACAAATGTCAGAAAAATGAAAGGCCAAACCAAGACAAAAGAAATAATAATAACACCACCTGATGAGCAGTCTAAACCAGCTAGCCACGAGCGAAGCTGGAGTCGGCCTTGAGGGAGTCAAGATCCTCTGAGGCCACTAATTTTCTCATCAAAGACCGCACCAACTGGGACTTATCCCCACTGGGTTGCCTGAAGAAAGTAGGCCAGGTTGGGGTGGGCGCTCCACCAGGCGAGAGCTCCGCAGTAGAAGACCTTGGAGCTGGGGTCGCAGCAGAAGTCATCAGCTACTTCCCCTCTCTTCTTCTCTTTGGTTCAGAGCCATCACCCCCCTCCTTCCGCTTCTCGAGGGGCTGACCCCATCAGTCCACGTCAATCAGGTCATCGCCGTGGAATAGAGCATCCCATTCTGGCCCAAGTACATCAGTGGCCTCGGGGTCTTTAGAGCATCCCCCTGCCCTAACCGGTGTAGGAACCTGCGTTGGGACATTGGCTCAAGGAGTGGCAGGTGTCACCGCAGGCACCAAACTTGATGCCTTTGTCTTCTTCTTGGGGCAGATCAGGGTCGGACCAAAGCAACACCAGGAGCGTCATGAAAGCAACAGAAAAACTAAGATCAGCAAACTAACATGACAAAAGCCACGCAAAATGACATGACGTTAGCAAACTTACCAACTCATCCATTTGGACAAATGGAACCTTGAAGCCGAGATCACAATAGATTCTTTTCCTAAATCGGCTGGCATCATACTCGCAGATCTGGTCCTTTCCCTTATCGCCCTTCAACCTGAGCTCCCCCTCGGCTTGCTCTAGAAACAAAAGAAAATCAGTTCGTATATTGAAAGCACGGAGTGAACATAAAAAAGGAAAAAGCTCACAAGTAAACTAGCAAGGTCCCTAGCACAAATCAACCCCATCGCAGTTATGAAAAGCTGATTCTTGAACCACCTCGTGGAAGGATGCCAGAAGTGAGGAAACTTCACCAGCTCCATGGTTTTATAGGATGGGTATCTTCCCACATACGTGAAAAAGGCTAACGCATCCTGGTCAGCTTTCGTGAGAGGGAGGCGAGCCCTCTGGTATCTATGCCACTCCGCATCGTGGGAGTTCCAATCAGGTAAATTCCACCGCCCATCAAGCTTTCTCTGATAGCAGAAAGAATCTTCAAGTTCGCTAAAGCAAACTCACAAGGTAGCAGGGCCTCTCCAAAATATAATAGAACCCCTAGTGTTGGCCCCATTATTGACGCTCTCCAAGATCTCAAACTGGAGTGCTAAGGATGGTGTCACTCCTTATACCTTTCACACACACAGAAAGTGCATAATCATGGCCCACGTGTTAGGGGTCAGTTGGGCCGGTGCCAGTCAAAGCTCGTTCAGAAGCGAGATGGTAAATTCTGGGAGCGGTGCCCTAAACCCGTAGTCAGCCATATTCGTGTAGACGACTATTCACCCCGCTGGCGCGCTTGTAATGGAGTCATACTCCCTGGTTGGGACGATCTTATGCTCCCCGGGCCGCTTAAAATATTCTAAAAACTCACGGTGCCCATGTTCGTCAAAGAGCACCCGAGATCGCAGCTCACTTGCATCGTACTTTCCACCTCCAACTCCCTCTTCCTCCTCTGACTCATCTTCTTCGGCATCTTCAGCGCGATCCAAAGTAGATGCCACCTATCTCACACCAGTAGCACCGGGAATACCTCGTGCCTCGGCTGCCAAAGCCACCATTGTCACCACGCCCTCTTCCCCATAGAGGTCCGCATAAAACTCATCTTCATCTACTTCTCCAGATGCAGCCGCATCATTTTATGTCCTAGACTGCACCTCATCAGTGTTGTGAATGGAGTGAACCGGCCCAACGACGTTGCGGACTCCATCTCTGAAGATCTAACTTCCTCCACGAGGGATACCATTGCTGGGGACTGAATTCGGAAAACAATGTAAAAACAAAGCAAGTACTTACCAGGGAACGATGATATGAGTATAGGATTGAGGGTTCTATGAAGTGCCTTGGCCCTAATTTCACTGCCCTTGGCACGCAACGAGGGATCTCCATGACTCTTCTGTCACCGGGTTCGCTTAAAGCGAGCGACCGTCTTCCTCCTCATCATCCGCTGCGCAAAAGCCGAAGCCGCCGAGAACGGCAGAGTGGCCTCGCTGCCAGTGCAAGGAGGAGGAACCACCTCGCTAGGAGCCGAGACCTTAAGAAAGACATCCTCAGCCTCATAGGGTGGTGATGTCATCCCGCTCGGACTAGAGGAATGTGTTTTATTGAACATGGACGACCAATCGTGTATTATTTGGCCTGGGGGTCTTTTGCTTGTAATGGTGTACAATCTATGGGGGATAGCCTTGCCTAATTTTCTATGTCGTCTAAATTGTCCCTACATTTATGGTGATCCTCGCAGAATTAACTACGCGAGGTAGAGCCCCTACGCAGCAATGCTAAAATAGCAACCGTGCCAGGCCTCAATTCAGGTATACTACTAGCGGGCCCACCTCGCTTCGAAGAAGGGCCCGGAAAATTGAAACTACGTGGAAACATATTTCACAGAAAAGAATAAAGATGAAAGAATACCTACTGGTACAACAACAGAAGACGAAAATTGGGAAAAACGCGAGCTGAAGAAAATGCGGACTGGGACTATCGCGACGCCGTAGCTGAACTATGCTGAGCTTCTCTCTCTAAAATTGCTCTCTCTCTCTAGAAATTTTCACAAATGAGTGAAAATGACGTGAGTAGGGACTATATTTATAAGGCAAAGGGTAACTGTTCACCTCCCTAGCAGTTATTACGCCACGTGTCACAGTGATTATGGTGCCGCATCATCTGTCCATGCATTGGGATCTGAGCCCGAAGACTCCAGGTCACCCATGACCTTGCAACGTCATAACCCACCTGGGGGCAAATATTACGCCAAAATTTGGCGAGGTGACCACCTCGAATGGTGTCACCTCGCAACCCTGTCATTAGTGGTGAATCACGTCACCATGCGGACCCATCACCTCGCGATACATGCTTCGTGGGTGATGCTTAGATCGTTGATGGTCTTCCTTGGTCAATGGGACAACTAGCAAGCCTAATCACGGTTAATTACTATAGCCCACAGTGCTTGGAGGCCCATTTATCTAACTAGGGAAAATATGGCAGACTCTGATTAGCTACACATCCCCCAAGGAGTTTATCAGTAGGACCTTTGGTCTTCTTGGAAAGGTAACACACTGATTATTCCCTGCAAGACTGATTTGCTCACGTCATAGTCGACATTAGATCTTGCATTCTCACTACTTCGTGTCACCTCTTGCTTGTACTGACTTAAGCATCGGAAGACCGATCCCCAAACCACGCCGGGGCAGTTCACGTTTGCTCATTTTGCAGGCATTGATGAGTGAAATTAACCTCACGTCATAACAAAGCTTCTCATCTCTTGCACGGCCGCCCTTTGACGTTTCTAGGGCTCACCAAAAAAACCCCTGAAACAAGATATATGTGAGGAAAATTTAGGTAATCTTGAGGATGTCAATGTTGGAAAGTTTGATATCAAATTAGTTCTCTTACATCATCTAATGATATTGATGATTAAGATATGTCACTAACTGGCCAATTTGTTGAGGATTGTTCCAATTTAATGATCTAATAATGGATGTTTTAAATCAAATGGTGCTTGTATTGTAATTATGGAAAATCTTGATGACAATTGAACTAGTTTTCAGAGCATTTCGAGAATGATTTTTCGAGATAAATGAGAGATAATAATGCGATTTGTTAGTGACGTTGAATTTTTGAAATGCGCAAGTTAGTATTATGAATTCCTTAACTCATTGGTTAGATGTTGGAAATGGTTAGCATGAATATAGTTAACACCTATAAAACTAGAATGACTAGCTTGGTTACTTGACTGATATAATGGTTCAGAGATATGTATGGATGTTAAAGATATATAGAGTGATTGTAGATACTTACCATCAGTTTGTTCCTAAGGTTAGTTGACTTTCCTTTATTTGTGTTTATTCTTTCAAAAGTTTGAGGCTCAAAGTGTTTATTAAAAGTGTATGAGCTTGCTTAACATTGGTTGAAATTGTCTAAAATTATTCACCTTGAAGTGTGTTCATGAAAATAAAAAGAGCAACCGTTTAGAAGTTTTGAGGAGTGAGCCAGCGATTGAATTTTGTTAAGAAATGAGTCTATACTTTTGTTTGATAATGTTAGTATGCAAAAATGAAAACTAGAGACTCAAAATATGGGGTAGCAAAGTAATCAAGTGCTTTATTAATACGTATCAAAATCGTGTTTCCTCCAATCGAAGCTCCAATCGAAGCGCATCTAGCCACCAAATGATGCATCTTATGTATCAAAACCACATTTCCTCCAATCATGACAGTCTTCACGTCAATATTAACAACAACAACGTGACTAGAATATCCAAGGCTATGCGGCTAGAGAAGTCGTCCACCTATGATGGTGAGGAAGATCTAATCAAGATGAAAGATTTGATTGAGAGTTTGGGTGGATTTTCAAATCGTATATGTCGTGCTAAGCTACAAGGTAACTTAGCAACATGCTACTTGACAATGAATGACTAACACTTGGTGGACAACTACCAATGGAGAGTTCCTACAAGATAATGGGAAAAAAGTAGGGTATGTAGGAGACTGGGTAGAGCTCAAAAATGCTCTTAGGACAAAATTATTTTCTCCCCACATGAGAAAGTGTAAGAGGGAGAAATTTGAGAGTTCAGTTTAAGAAAATTTGTCCACTGATGAATTATACGACAAATTTGTAGAACTACATGACTTTGCTCGTGATTTAGTACCAATGGATGCTGAGCGTGCATCTAAGTTCGAGGAACTACTACAAAAGAACACTGATGTAGATGCAACTCCTAATGTTGTCATTTGTAACATTTTATAGACTCAAATCAGGTTTATGTACCTTTATTTTCTTTTTTGTTCTAGAGCATCAGGTTCATTCCTTTATGCGATTCATAAATTGAGTTTAGAGCCTACAAGATACTTAACGCATAATTATCCATGCCCACTAGGAGGGTAGTATCCGCTGCTTGTGTGTAAAAGGTTGTGCGTATTGTTATTAATTAGTTAGGTTCCCTGGCCTTAGCAAGTTTCTTGATTGGGCTCACTCTTAAGATATTGATGATATAATTCTAAAGATAGATTGGTTGAGTAAGTACTAGGTTAGGATCCATTATGGAACCTAGAAGTTGTCCTTGAGGAATCATATGGAGCCTATATTATCCACAACGATCAAGTAGGGAAGTCTTACCGCAAGAAGATTTAACCTTTGACGTACCATAAACACTTTTGGAAAGGAGTGCGCATGTACTTGTGCCAAGCGAAGGATTCAAATCGCACTAGTCCATAATTAAAGAAATTTTCAATAATTCGAGACTGATTCGGGATTGGATATCAACCAATCATATGATTACGTGAAACAAAAATTGTGGTTATATGTTAGAGTTAATAATGGGAGGCGTTTCGTTGGTTTCGGCATGGGCTCCTTCCCAAGCCCATGGGCTCATTCCCTACCCCCTCGTCACTCCTCTGGTTTCGGATTGGGCCCCTCTTCGTCGGCCCAACCTTCCCCATGGGATAATGCCTCTCAGCAAGTCCGAAAGACATAGACGGGTCCTTGGCCCTCTCAACTGCCTAAAGAGCTTCAGCCATAGACCTTCACCCCCCCCCCTTTTTAGGGGCAGGCCGAGGGGTCTTCTCCGCTGGTAGGCTGCGAAGACCCTTTCTCCCCTTCGAGGGGAGGCCCGCTGGAGAAAGGGACGAAAGGTTGCACTGTCGAGGAGCACCTTCGGTGTTGGTAGAAGATCCCTTCTTGATGAGGCACTACTTTCGGAAGGTTCCGGAAGATACGAATAAGAGCGCGTGTCCCCCACGTGCCCAGATCTAAATTGTGGACCCTTGGCCCAATTCCTTGCTAGGCCCAAGGGAGGGATGTCCACGTTGCATCTCCCCAGTGGACAGGACATAACCCTAAACATTCTTTAGAAAATGCTTATAAGTAGGAGACAATTACATCTTTCAAGGTAAGAACAATTTAAGTTTGATTGAGAAGACACATTCATTTTTCTCCCTCTCTAGAGTATTCAAGTCTCTCCCATTTTCTCAAGGAATATTTGAGTACCCTAAAGAGCATTCAATTTGCCCCTTTGGGCAAATTCATTCTTCTTGGACTCTCCTTACTGACTTGATCGTTGGAGGACCGTTCCCCGGACCACGCCGGGGGCAGTTCAGGTGTGTTCTTTGCGCAGATACCCTTCTCCCGACGATACGAGTAATCCTTCTCCTCATCTCACATAATCAAGGCTTTCAACCCTTTGAGTGTTCGAGGGTCCAATCCTTGTACCCAAAATCACCCGAAACATTTGGCACCGTCTGTGGGGATTGGCCAGCCAAGTTTGCATGAGATTCAGGAACAAAAAACACATACAAACACCTGAATCAAGGAAGACGAGTTCGATGTCGAACCACGAAGAAGACCTGTCGGCCTCGTCCGCAGGGGGACAAGCCGCAACCCAGCCCCCTATCACGAGGAATGAGCTGGTCGCCCTTTAGGCCAACATCCTAGGGGACGTGCATAAAATGTGCACGACCCTCCAGGAAAACATCCTCCAGCATGTTGGAGCGACGAAGCACCAAGATGAAGGTGTCACAATGAAGACGAAAGAGCGCTCGAAGAGCAAACACGACCTGGAGTCGCGCACCACCAAGGTGCTAAAGATCCCCCCTTCAGCCTGAGCGGTTCCAACTCCTCCTCATCGAAGTCCAGGAGCAAGTCGAAAGCATCCGGAAAAATTGAGAGCCCGAGGAGGCACGGAAGGCCTAGAAAAAACATAGCAGACCTCCGACCTTCCATCGAAGCGATGAAGAAGAGGAGGAGAGCGGCCGAGGGGGAGGTAGAAAGCCCTAAGAAAGAAGACGCCAGGGAGATCATCCGACGCAGACAAGACGAAAGGCTACAGGGGCAGAGGGGTCACGTCCTGACCTGCCTTGGGCCGAAGGATTGCGACAACATCACGAAGAGCTTTAGGGGATTAGAGATAAGCCCAAACCTTACCATGAAGGTCCCTTTCAGCGAAGAGATCATGGATAATCCCTTGAACTTGAACTCTCTGATTGGAAAGATGAAGAAGTATAGCGGAACAACCTCGCCCCAGGAGTACCTAATGGCCTACAAGGCAGCAATGATGACGCAAGAGCGGAACGACGCCACTTATTATCGACACTTCATCGGAACCCTCGAAGGTAGGGCACTTAAGTGGCTAGACAGTCTCCCTCGTCACAGCATTCATAGCTTCAACGAGCACTATCGCGTCTTCACCGAGAACTTCATGACTTGCGAGAAGACTGAGAAATGCTCGAAAGACCTCTTCAACATCTGTCAGGGAAGGAAGGAAACAATGAAGGACTACGAAAAACACTTCAACAACGAGTGCCTAGAGATCACCGATCTAGATCAGACAATATCATGCACGGCTTACGTCAAAGGTATCAGTCAAAGGAAGTGAGATCCTGAAGGACATTGAACACATGAAGCTGAAAAAGGAAAAGCTCACCCTACCCTTCGTTCGAGCCTATTCGTCCAAGCTACTCACGGCTTGGGAAAGGTCCAGACGAGACATAGTGAAGGGGGAACATCGGCGAGAGAAGCAGTATGATGACAAGCCGAGATCATTAAGGAACAAAAGAAGAAAGGCTGAAACACTGGCAGTCGAGAAGCCCCAGTTAAAGGAGAAAACACAGGGAAGAGGGGGAGGTAGAAACGGGTTCAAAGGGCGAGGGAAGCCCGACAGAAAAATGCCGGAGAGCCCCGCGGTGAACCAAATCTTGAATTGTATTCAAGAAGCTGCCTTAGCAAAAATTGACCCCAAACTGCTACCCGACCCCACCGCGCTGAAGGAAGGGACATAGAAAAAATACTTCTTTTGCCAATACCACAAAGAGCACAGGCACAGTACAAGGTAGCGCCAAGAATTAGGTTTACACCTGGAGAAATAGGCCAAGGAAGGAAAACTCGATTCCTTTCTAAAAGACAAGGGTACGACCATCGTCCCGCTAGGCCAAGGGGAAACAGCCGAGCCTGTGGCCTCAGGATCCTCTTCGGACTCCTATGAAGTGGCTGTCATCTCAGGTGGCCCGCTGGAGGTGGTCTCACAAACAAAGCAAGATGAGCTCACCTCATATCCCTCGATCAAATCATGTTGATTGAGGAAGTTCCCAAGTTCGGGAAACCGATAACTCTTAATGAATTGGACATGAGACCCCTCCAGATCCCTCACGACGACCCCCTCG
>ONZA01015761.1:12295-26640 GCA_900322205.1 Kewa caespitosa | reverse complement strand
GCAAAAGATTAAAGGCCAAAACGGAAAATTAAGTCCTAAGCCCAAATTAACTCTAGTTGAGTTAATGATCACTTAAATATGATGTTCCGCGGCTAGCAAATAAGAACAAAATCGTATGGGGCCAGCAAATATGAAGGAAATCGCTGGTTTGCCAACGATTATGCCCGAAATCACGGGGCTACCTAGAAAAATGTCCATATTCACTGGGTTGAGTCCTAGGCCTAAGGCTAGATTTTCCCTTTGCGAGCGTTTCTGCATGTGTAGCTAAAAAATGGTGGTTGTGCATGGCAGAATACTGCACTCAAACTTTAAAATTTCTCAAATTTCTCCATTTCTCAACACTTTTAAGCTTAAACTCCAACCCGAACCTATGGCCAATTACTTTGAAAAGTCCTTTGGAAAGACAATGCTTGAACATCTTCAACCTCATAGTTTCTTCACCCTCAAACAAGTGAAGCTTTTTTGGGTTCCCTTGAGGGCATCCATTAGGGGTGTTCACCGGTCCGGACCGGATTGGAACCGGACCGGAACCGGTTTGGACAGGAAACCGGAAACTATAATCTGTGAAGACCAATGACTGGACCGGTTTATTCCGGATCTGGACTGGACCGGATCGATTTATTCCGGTTCGATTCGAGTTTGGACCGGCTTGCGGGGATTGCTTTTTAACCCTTGTTCTTACATATTTTTTTAGCTCTAATGACGATACATGTTCCATACTTAATCAAAATTTTCCATGCAATTGTGTTGCGATCACTATTCATACAAATGTACCTAACATAAACAAGACACCAACTCCAAATGTCCAAATACCAATTATCAAATACATAGTCTATTGTCCAAGTCTAAAGTACAACTTTAGTACTTACAAGTCCAATTGTCCAAGTTCAAAATAAAAATAATAATACTCATAGTACCAAGTTGAAAATCAAAACAAGCTCCAATTCCAAACTCAAAAGAGTTCAAGTTCAAAAGTTAATAAAAGTCATGGCATATACTGAAACAAGCTTCCTTCTTTTCCAAGTCTCATTCATCGAGATACACCATTTTATCCTCCAAAGATATGTTTTCCAAATCTATGAATGAAAAAATTTGAAGAAAGTTAGAAAATAATAATAATAAATTCAAGATACAAGTTAGAAAGAAAAAAGAAAACTATTTACAAGAAATAAAACATTTCTCGAGCTCCTCCAATTCCTTCAAATTATCGTCAACTTCTCCCAAAATTTTATATCGAAGCCAATCTTGAGCACAAATAAGAGCTTGCACCATCTTTCATTATATAAATAAGGGTAAAAACAAACACATTAAATGAGAAATGAAAGACTTAACAAATTAATAGATACTTGGATATTTACCTTTGGAGCCAATGAATTCCTAAATTGATCAAGTGTACGCCCTCCCTTGCTAAAAGCGGACTCCGATGCAACAGTAGAACATGGAATGGCTAGGATATCACGTGCCATGCGTGAAATAATAGGATACCGGTGTTCGTTAAGACTCCACCAAACCGAAACATCAATTTATTCATCATCTCCAACTAGCTCATTCAAATACCTATCAAGCTCGGTCACTTGACAACTTGATCTTTTCAACCTTTTGTTTCTCTCCATCACCTTTTTCTTAAATCTAACCCCTACTAGTCCATCATCCTCTTGGTCATCTACCACAATTTGGTCACTTGAGCTTAATACAAAACTTTGTGCACTTTGAGGAGCCAATGGAGAGTACATGTTTCTATACTCATCAAAGAACTTATATGCAAAATCTCTCACAATACTCGCCAACCTCAAGCCCTGTTCTTTCCCGTACATGTCAATAAGAGTCAACTCAAAAGTAAGAAATTTATGTTGTGGATCTGGAATGACCGCAACAAATGTCAACATGTTCATCTTCTCTATGTTTCCGCAATATTTGTTATACTTTGCTCTCATTTTAGTTGTCATTTGTTGAAACTTTTGCTCATGATTGTTTGTCCAATCACTCAACATTTCAAGAGTAGAACCAATGTCAAAGAAACCACAATTGCTAGTAACATACAATGAGCCAGAAATATACTTAGTCAAGATATAAAACCCTTTAAAAAACACAACCAACCTCTCCGCAATGTTCCAATCCTCATCAATAGGTGGCAAATCATTCTTAGGAGTACTATGGCATCATTTGGCAAGCTTGACCCACTATTAACACGTCGATATTTGCAAGACGTGTCCAACATTCTATAGGTAGAATTCCACCTAGTACATATATCAAGAGACAAAGAGCTTTGCAATTTATGGACATCCTTTGTGCGATACCATGGAATCTTTGTGACCTTTTAGGGGAACCTTTCACATACTTAATGGAATCCCTAATCCTAGCAATGCAAACATCATGATCTTTAATGCCATTCATGACAATAAGATTAAGGATGTGAGCTACACATCTCATGAAGAGAAAATTTCCATTTTTTGAATGCATCCATAATAACGTTGAACCATGGTTTGCAAATAGACGCAAGCAATATCATTAGAACTTGCATTATCAACCGTGATAGTGGAAAGCTTTTTTTCAATCCCCAATCTTCTAAACAAGTCTCAATGACTTTACCTATAGATCTCCTTTATGACTAGAGCTTGGACAAAAGTTTATAATCTTCTTTTGTAGTTTCCACTCGCATCAATGAAATGACCCGTGAGACACATGTAGTCGATATTTTTATTTGAAGTCCAACTATCTGTTGTCACACTAGTTCTTTTGCATACAGTGCTAAGCATGTTTTTCTACTTTGTTTTTTCACTCATATAGCAACTAACACAATCACGTCCAACAGTTGTTCGTGATAGCATGTGAAATCGAGGACAAGCAACGGTTTCAAAGGGCCTAAAACCCAATTTTTCCACTTGTCTAAAAGATCATTCATCCACAATGATCATATATGTTAAAGCATCCCTAAAATCTTTAAGACTAACAGTACCATATTTCAATTTAGCTTCACCCTCATCACCATCCTTACCCCCGTCCCCGGGTTTAAAAATCAACTCTGATTGTGTTCCTTTCCCTTTATTGGTAGGATTAGCAAGACATTTATCTGCATGATTTTGAACATTTTTTGAACCATTCACATTAGGATCAATAGCAAAAAAAATTCACCAAATTTACATTCCACCCAGATTAGCTTTGTGCCATCTTCAAAGTACTCAAGGAATTACTCCTAGTATGGTGCTCTCCTTTACTCTTTGATCTGATAACATAGTGGCGCCCTTCTGTAAGCTTCTTTCCAAGGCAAGGATTTTCGCAACTCTTCAATATCGAACTCACTAGGGCCATGAGTGAGAGTGTCTCCTGTTTCCTCCGACATTATGGGTTGCCTTTTGGATTGGGAGCTCGACATCTACATGTAAAACCAAGTAGTATACCAAGTCAACGATGTATACAACTTTTGATTTAAGCACGAGTATGCATATGTGATTAAATTACACTTACATTATGCAAAGATTGCGTAGTTGTGTTCGTGGTTGCAGGTCACTACTTGCCTGTGAAACTAACAAGAAAATAATGAATACAAACTGTAAGAATAATATCATGTCATTTATCAAATTATCAAATAAACAACAACACAAAAACTCTAGATTAGTAGTCCCTTGTCAATTTCTAGGAACTAACAACTAACAAAGAGAATATATATACAGATACAAGGAACCACTTTATCAAATTTCTGAAGTTCTAAACATCTGATCAGTGACTACTGGTCTATTGATTCTTTTCGAGATGGTAGATACTCCTTGCTTAAAGGATGCTTATTAACTGCTTGATTGTGCTCGTCCTTATACCATAATCCAGACATTCCAACGTAAGGCAGAAATAATATAAAGCACAAACTAACTATTACTTTACTTCACAAATCACAATGACTCATTATCACATGACCAAATTAAAGAACTTTCCATAGTTATATTACCATAATGAATGAGTAATATGAAGAAACAACAAGTCATGAACCTTTTACAAAACTACAATGATAACTAACATACATATACAAGAATTATAAAACAACTAACACTAAAATGTAATTTGTTTGAAGAATCAAGAGGGAATAGATAAAAGAAAGCTAACCCAAGTGGAGCTGGTCTGCCCACTAACTAGTAACCTACTCGTGGTCAAGAGAAGGGAGGATGTTAGGATGAGTAGTAGGGACTGTCGGACTGAGGTACGAGCCCAGAGTGCAGAAATGGTCGATGAACGTGCAGAATTCTGAGCCCTTAGGTTACCCGAGGTGTAGCCACCATGACCCAGCGTGTAGCCATCAGACTGAGGTCGGTGCAAGGCCAGTAGGAGCTGGGGGAACAAACTCACAGAGAGTCGGTAGTAGCAGTAGGGTTTTTAGTCAAAATAAAGAGAAAGAGAAGAAAAAAAGAAAAGGGGGCTGGGGTATTATTTCTACTCATTGGGTCTTTTGTTTTTATTTATTTATTCATTTTTTTTTTCAAAATTCCGTCAACCCGAAATTTCTCGATCCTGGGTTGGAACCAGACCGGAACCCAAAAAATGATTTTTATAGGACCGGAGACCAGTTTGAAATTGTAACGGTCCAACCCGACTAGGCCGGTTCCGGTCCACATTCCGGTCCGACCTTAAATCTGCATAGCCCTAGCGTCCATCAACTTTTGGATGCTCGACCTTCATGTCACCCTCTTTGGAGGGACCAAAAATTTGTATCCCTTGGTGGAGGATTTCTCCGCGATTTTGGGCATTCCCCCAAACATCAACATGGAACTTCCCATGTTGTGTGATAACTTTGAATCCTTTCATGAAGATTATCTCTGTCTTGACCATGAAAAGGCTAGAGATATTCTCGATGGTGATAAAGTCCATTTACTAAAGGTGATCGTTCTCTCCTCCTCCCTTGGAGAAAGATAGTAGAGCAAGGACCTTCCGTTGATGGGCCTTTGTCTTATGTGTTATTTGCCGCTTCCTTTTCATGGGAAATGGTAAGATTTCCTGAGCTTCTCTTCTACACATCGTCAAAATAATGGAGGAAGGGTGTAGTCCGATGGCTCTTGTCATGGGCGAGACGCTTGCTTGTTTGGATCGTCTAATGCATGAAGAGGATGGAGACTTCTCGGGAAGTCCTTTGCTTCTCCAAGTGAGTCTTGGTGCCTCTTTTTTTTTTTTTTCTATTTACATGTTTGATTTTTTCGCTTGATCATTGATCCTCTCTTTTTTTGTCTTTATAGATTCGGCTTTTGGAGCATGTTTGGTTGGCGAAGAAACCGGATGCTCTCATTGCCTAAAAGCCCAAAACATTTCCGTCTTGCCAACGTTTATACAAGGAGAAAGCCCCTGGCCAGTAGATGATCCATTTAAGAGGGAACACGAGCATCTGTTGGCATGTCCCGTGATGGCATCTTACCACCATGGTGCAATGTGTGGAAAAGATACCACAAAGTCTATTAGTAAGCCTAACCAACCTTTTGGCATTTTACCCCACTCAGGTGACGTGTCAATATGGTCTAGCTCAACGTATCCCTAGGTTAGATATTGTTTCAGGTGTTTTTAGGGATTGAAGTGGTCCCTTGAAACTCAAAGGGTCAAACTGTCTTCAGCTACTTGAAGAACAAGGATATTTGAGGTCCCGTCTGCAGGTGCGAGGTGACCTGCAAAAACATCATTCCTTCAATGCCTAGGTCAGTTCGGGATAACATATGAAGTACTCAGCCACGTGGGAGACCGAGGCAAATAGAAAGTGAAAATGTGTGTATCGAACTGCAACACTTGGGAAATAAATGCTGAGAGGGGAGCACAATAATTATGCAATTAACAAGAAAATATATTCTGTGTACCTTCTTGGGATGTCTGCAAGTATTTTCATGGTGCCTTGATTCTCCGAACCCTACTTAGGGTTAGATGCTGGCGCCCTAGCAGGCCAGCTGGCTCTTGCATCTCAATATGCCCTGGCGTACCATTCCTTTAGTAGAAACACCCATATATGCCGAGCATATTAGGAAAGGTCCTTCAAATATCCCTATCTTCTTCGTGGAGGGTCATGGTCCTCGTCGTGTTGCCCCTTGGGAGGGTTAATGTCTCACTGTGTAACTTATAAATAGCGAATTAATTGAAATGCCCTTAGAAGGGGCTACAGTCAACGGTCAACATGGGCATGGGAAAATGGGCCCAAACATTGACCCCTCTGATTTGGTTGGACTTCGTCTTCTGAGGTATGTTCCTGATCCGAACTATTCTTTAGCACGTGCTTCAATTCATCAACTTGAATTAGGGGATAAAGATGGAGGTCACGTGGCGGGTGGCTGTATACGATACGTTTATGTTGCTCAAGGGTCCTATGGTTTTTTCTGTGAACTTTCTATGAATAGGTCCAACTTTCCTCATTTTTCTTTTACCCTACCCCAGTATTTTCTAGAGAGAGAAAGTTTCCCATTTAGAGAGACAAAATTCCCAAAAATTCAAGTTCCTCATCTTTGTTTATTCAAGTGCTTCGGAGCTTGATCTTCAAGTACTTCTCCTTTTAACCTTCAAATACTTTGGTCTCCAATCTTCAACTACTTCGACCAAATCTTTTACTTCAGTCAAGGTTTCCAGGTAATACTTCTCCCCTTGTCTAGTCGGCCTTCAGGGTTCGCTTATGGTAGTCCGACTCAAGGGGAGCGGGACATCTTGTGGGAAATTCAAAAATGGAAAGCTGTGTATATTATAGTGTTAGAGTACATAGAGAATAAAAAAGTAGCTCGTCTTCTTGGCCAAGGTGAGAGAATAGTGAACCAACTCCCACTTAAGGCTTTTGACCGTCATGGGGTAGAGTTGGACGCGGGGCTGCTCGAGGTATTCGGGGGAGAATGGAGGAGTTTTTACGGAAATCCCAACCCTTTCAGTATTTGGACGGGGTACAAACCTTCTTCGAGCACCAAATGCGCTGAACCATCGGCATATCCTAAGATTCCTCGTGATAACGAACGTTCTAGGGAGAGTGTATCGCCTTATGTACCGGCGAGCTCCGCAGTTGCGATGAAGGCTTGTAGATCAATGAAAAACAAGTCAGTAGCTCAGAGAAGTTTTCCTCATGATCTCGGGGACGAGTCCATGTTGCTGTCTATCGAGCTTGTCTCCTTTCATCCTCGTAGGAGGCGAAGGGCCATTTATCTGAATGTCTCGATTGTGCTTCATCCTTCGATACATTGATTTTATTATTGCTTGTTTGATTTGTTATTTTATGTAGCGTGCTCCAGCGTTGGCAGCAACCCCTCCATCTTCTAAAGTTACAGTTGCTTGTCGACCTCCCTACTTTAGGACACTAGAGTTGTGATGGCCACCAAGGTAATAGGTTCAGACCCTCCTAAGAAGAATAGGAGGCCGGCAGAGGAAATCATATGTAGTTGGGCCATTCCGAACGATGAGGTGGCTTCTATGACAGCGATGTTCGGGTCTCTCAACTACATAAAGTTGGTGAGGCCGGGGCTGAGTAGAAGGGTGATGAGACCTCTGAGGTCTACCATAATGGTGAGAAAATTGACAAGTGAGGCTGGGTTGTAGCAGCCCCACTACCCCTTTACACTCGCCCTCCTACAAGACTACAATCTTGCCCCTCACCAGTTGGCCCCGAGAAGCTGGATGATGATCTGTTATTTCATCGCGGACTACAAAGTGCAAGAGGTCCAGCCGACTTTGGGACGGTGGTTGGCCATTATGAAGGCCATAACCCCGAGCAACACAAACGACGGGCTTTTCGATTTCACTGAGAAATAAGAGTATGTAGTGGAGCCACCTCATCCCAGTTCTAATCATGGTTGGAAGGCATTGTTCGTCTGCCACCATGAGTTACGAGACGAGGTTACTCAGGGCATTCCGAAATGGAATGTGGCCGAGTCATTGAGCTCGACCTTTGAAGATAGAGGGGCTCGTCCCACGAAAGCTGACCTTGACGCCCGAAAATATTTCTAGTGGGAGGTGAAAAAGGGTCAACTGGGGACTAAAGTCCAGGTGAAGATTCCCCTATACTGGCAACCATCTCAGAGGGGACTGAGGGACAAGGATTCCCTCATCTTCATAGGGGTCTGCCAAAAGTGGAGCCTGGGTACTTTAGCAGTTTATCCTCTTTAGATCGTTCTTCTTTCTTTATCCATTTTGTGACTTCCTTCTTCCCTTTTTGTAGAGGCCGCCATGGACACCCTCAAGGTGTGCGGGGAGAGCTAAGACATGCAAGGGCAGACCTTCACTGCCAAAGTCGATACGAGGATGGCCAAGGACCTCAAGCTTGAGATGGAGGAGCTTCTCAATCCCGTGAGGATTTACGAATCTCTTAGTGTGTGTTTCTCATTGATTATTGACTCATTCTTTTTTTGTAGTCCATACCGATTGGCATGCCCAAGAGGAAGAATAGTTCCTCATTTGCTGGAGGCAAAAGGTTGAGAGGGAATTCCTCCAACCCCGCCCCCATGCTTACTTCTGATGAAGTGGATGAGACGGTTGCAGACCTCTTGGGGTCTTCTTTGAAGAAGCCCCAAACTGAGCCCAAATCGAGATACTCTTCGACTTTTGGTGGTGAAAAGTGGGTCTCTCTCTCCGCCAAGGACAACAACAAGAGCAAGGTTGCCGATGAGCAGCCAGCGGAGAAGAGGTCAGAGTGGGTCGACTTCGATGCCGAGACGGAGCTGCCGGACGGGGTGCGCCCTTTCCCGGTGTAATTTCGATGCACTAAGGAGGGGAAAACGAAGGTGGTGGACTATGCCATCTAGTATTCCATCCCCATTGAGGACCTCACCGACATGGAGATGAGTACGGGGGTCACTCGGAGCATTGCGCTGAAGTCTGCCCAGCAGGTTTGATGTCTGACCTAAGTGTTGTTCATTCGGCCCTTTGGGTAACAGGTTGCATTCGTCATTTCAGGTCTATCTCGCCATGGCCTTCTGTGACTCGATGAACGCTGACCTCTGAGTGCGGCTGAAGAACATTGAGGATTGCCTGAAGGTCCACGCTTCCAAGCTTCAGAAGGCTTGTGAGGAGGCTACGGCTACTAAGAAGAAGGCCCAGGAGGAGGAGCTCGCCAGGGTGATGGCTTGTCTGGAGAATGTCAAGGCTGAAGCTAAGGAAAACCTAAAGAGGGTCGAGGGAAGCCGAGGTCTCGAAGAAGCTAGCTAAATCAGTAGACAGTTTCAAGGTAGTCTAAGCAGCTATGGTGGTGAACCAGATCGAGGATTCCCAAGGTTCCAAGGCCGCCCAAGAGGTGAGGGCCAAGTTGGAGAAGATCCTGGCTTACTCTTCATGGAGGGAATACGGCTCTGACCCCTTGGTTAGTTCGGCTGAAGCCATCAACTTCGGCCCCTCCCGCTCTACTAGTGGAAAAGGTTTCATGATGCGTCCCAAGGACTAGCATAACGAAGCTCTTCAGTCGGAGTTCTCAGAAGCCGAGGATGATGAAGCCGAGAAGTAGGGCGAGTCGAGGTCATCAAAGTGGGCCTCTCGCTAAATGCGAATATGGTAATATATTGGCCTGCTCACTCTTCGTGTTGTTTCCGAGGTTGTTCTTCGTCGAGTAAACACCTAGTAATGGGTAGGCTCTCGTGTTTTGTGAGAGGTCTGCTGGAGCTCGGCGTGTTACCAAGAACATGGTAGTGGGTTAGTCAACCTGTTCCCTTTGTGTTGTAAAGTTGTTTTCATCAGATAGTGCATGGTGATGTGTAGGTCGTTCCTCTATCATGCGGGTGGTCTTTTCGTACCTCGTCTGCTCATCCGTTGCTTGGAGCCTTCTTGATTCTACCCGTGTTTGTAATTAGATTATCCCTGTAATTTGTAGTGTGGAGGCATTTTTCCTAATCTTAATGACTCTTCGTCACCTTTAATGTGAATGTCAAGCTTGTTTCCTTTTTCCATTGAAGTGTTTGTTTAAGTAAAATATAAAGCAAGCTATTCGCTTCAGGTTCAGCTCGGGTTATTTCCCCAAAGTCATGCCCCTACTTGAACATACCGTCTTCACTTCCATCCAAAGTAGGATCAGTTCGTGTGATGGTTTATCGTCCGTGTTGACGAAGGGGTAGGTTACTTCCCATATTTTCCCCCGGGGTGGGACATTTTAACTAAGCTAACTTATTTGTTGGTGAACCGAGATGTTAGCTTGGCGTATATTGGTTATTTCTCTTTAAACCTATTTTGAAGCAATTCGTTTGTTTGCCCCCGTAATGGGATCTTATCCTGTTAAGTGGTCCTCGTGGCAGGGTTTCATTAAGTGTTATTCATGAATCAACAAAGGGGAGATCATAACCTTAGGAACGAATATTTTATTCTTGGCTGTTGAGGGGTGCCCACCTCGTGGTAACTCCAGGACGAACTCCTCATATGAGAAAGAAACATAGGAGGATTTTAAGGGGTACCTACCCCGTGGACAAAAGGTGAAATGGACTAAGGAGAGCTTATATGTTGAATCAAAGAAAGTTGTTGATGTTCCAGAATCTCAGAATCTTCCGTCCATCTGATGCTTCAAAGCGGTACGTCTTGGACCCAATATAATCGGAAACCTTGTAAGGATCCTCCCAGTTCAGCATCAGTTTTCCTTCTTTTTGGTCTTCTGATTTACTCCATCTTTTAAAGTACGAGATATCCTACGTGGAGTCTCCTGGCTTTGACCCGACAATCAAATGCCTGAATCATCTTTTGTTTACATATTGCAGCTCACAGGAGGGCAACTCCTCTGACTTCGGGCAAGAGATCTAGTTGATGCTTGAGCTCTTCAAAGTTCTTTTCTGCATCGAAGTGTTCCACCCTTGGGCTTTCTTTCAAGATTTCAACTAGAAGAACTTCTTCCAAGCCGTAAACGAGGTTGAACGAGGTTTCCCCTGTGATTGCCTTTTCCGTGGTTCTCATGGCCCAAATTACTTCGATCAGTTTTTCTGCCCATAACCCCCTCCAATTTTTTCTTAATCCTAGTTACCAGGGTTTTATTGTTGGGTTCCACTTGGCCGTTGGTTTAAGGTTGAGCTACTTCCGTAAAGCTGACTTTTACTCCGTTTTCCTCCAACCAATCGGTCCACTTCGAGGTGTCAAACTGCCACCCATTGTCAAAGATGATCTTATGAGGTGCTCCGAATTGTGAGAAAATGTTTTCCAGGATGAACTTTTACGCTTAAGCAATCGTAGTACTTTTCACGGCCCAACTCTCTACCCACTTCGTGAAGTAGTCGACAGCTACTATGACGAATTTCACCTGACCGGCTACTGGAGGGAAGGGTCCAAATGTCCATGCCCCAATAATGGAAGGGCAAGGGAGCTAGGATGGGTGTAAGGTCGACAAAAGAGAGCCGAGTATAGGACCGAAGTACTGGCACTTGTCGCATTTCTTTACCATTTACATCGCGTCTTTTCGGATGGGGGCCTAGTAGAATCCAATGCAAAGTACTGTGTGCACAATCATCCTGGCTCCCTGATGAGCTTTGCAAATGTCGTAGTGTGTTTCCCGTAGGATTTCTTCCCCTTGACTTCGTGATAAACATTTCAGGAGGGGGTGAGTGAAGCTCCTTTCGTACAAGATCCCATTTTCAAGGACGAACCATCTTGCTTTGCTCTTCATCTTTTGGGCCTCTTTTGCATCTTCTGGTAGAGTTTCATCTAGTAATTATGAGATGATAGGGTCCATCCAGTCATCAGATCGGTCTAGGACATTGATGGTTACCCCGTCTTTAATGTTGTGCTTCTCAAGCTGTTCCCAAGAGATGTTTCGGTGCATGCCTTCAAAAGGCGAGCTGGCTAGTCAAGCTAGTGCATCGCCGTGGCTGTTCTCTGACCTAGGAACATGTTTTATGGCCACTTCCTTGAGGCTTCTTATCTCTTTCTTGGCCCTCGCGAGGTAGGCCTTCATTTTGTCTCCTCTGGCTTCGTAACTCCCATCCACTTGGGAAACAACCAACTGCGAATCCATCTGTATTTGTATCTTTTGAGCTCCCGCCGCGTGAATGAGGGCTAGAATGACAAGAAGAGCTTCATATTTAGCTTCATTGTTGGAGGCCTGGAATTTTAACCTTACTGCATATTCAAATACAACTCCTTCGGTACAAGAGATTGCTACTCTATCTCCACTTTTGGCCTTGCAAAATGATCCGTCGATGCTCACGGACCAGTGGTCGACCAAGGCCTTCGAGACGTGATCCAAGGCGTCAAGTTGGCGATGAAATCTGCCAGGGCTTGGCTCTTGATCTCTCTTTGTGGCTCGTAGACGATATCATTGCAGTTTAGCTCGTGGGCCCATATTTGGACCCTACTAGCGGACTCAAGTTTATTGAGAAGCTTCTTCAGTGGCTGGTTGATGAGGAATATGACTTGATGCTCCTAGAAGTAGGGCCTCAATTTCTTCAAATTAATGAGGACCCAGAGGGCGAATTTCTCAAGAGTCGTGTACCTTAATTTCGCCCCACTTAAGGCTTTGCTAGTGAAGTACACCGGCTCTTGTGCTTTGTCATTTTTTGTGATCAGTACTGAAGCGACTGCTTTTCCTGATACCGCGAGGTAGAGAAATAGGCGTTCTCCTATTTTTGGAATGAAGATCCGAGGTAGATGCCTGAGGAATGACTTTAACTTCTCAAAAGCCTCCTGAGCTTCCTGCCCCCGTTCGAACTTGGTTCCCTTCCGCAATGCTTTGAAGAAAACGACACACTTATCTTCCGATTTAGACACAAAGCGATTCAATGCGATTATGCATCCTTTGAGCTTTTGGACATCTCGAATACACATCGGGGGCTCCATCTCTTGAACAACTTTCACCCTCTGATGGTTAGCATCAATCCCCCTTTCGCTAACCATGAAACCGATGAATTTTCCACCACGCACCCCATATACGCATTTTCTCGAGTTTAATTTCATCTGATTTTTCCTGAGGGTCTCAAAAGTTTCCCTCAGGTTGTCCACATGACTTGATGACTTGACGCTCTTTGTGATCAGATCATCACCATAAGCTTCCAGGTTCCTGCCGATTTGGTCTTTGGAAACCTTTTGCACTAGTCACTGGAATATGGCTCCTTTTTTTGGCCGAATGGCATCATTTTGTAGAAGAATACTCCTTCATCAGTGATGAAGGCCGTAGATCTTTGATCGTTCTTCCTCATGAAGACTTGGTGGTACCCGGAGAAGGCATCCATGAAGCTCAGTAGCTCATGGCCACTTGTGGAATCCACCAACCTATCTATCGGCGGAAGCGGAAAATGGTACTTTGGGCAATCCTTGTTTAGATTGGTATACTCTACACATTCGCCATGCTCCGCTTGCCTTTTTGACCATGACCACATTTGCAAGACACTTCGGTTACTTACATTCTTTGATGAAACCTACCTCTAGGAGTTTATGTACTTCTTTGGCTGGAGCTTTACTTTGCTCTTCCCCAAGGTGCCCTTTCTTTTGTTTCACCGGCTTCTACTTTGGGTTGATTCCGAGGTTATGTTCCATTAGTTCCCTGCTGATCCCCAGCATTTCATCAGGCCTGAAGACAAACACGTCTTGGTACTCCTGGACCAGCGAGGAGAGTTCGACCATAGTGGGCTCGTCGAGGTGGTCACTAAGATACATGACGTGCTTGGGTCGAGCGGGGTCAAGGATGGCCTCAACTTTTCCTCTCGAAGGTTTTGCTCTTTCTCATTTCTCGATTTTAGCTTCCAGCAATTCGAACAAAGGGACATCTATCATGAGGCACTTGACCTCTTTTCCCTTGTCGTTCGACTGGACATCTCTTGGTGGGGCCGTTATTTTGTGAATAGTGGTGTTGTCTCTCTTCCTCTTCTACGATTCGGACACTTGACAAGTCGTGGGGACCTTTTCCCTCAAGGGAACTTTTTGCGAGGCACTAGACGTAACAAGATCGGGCTGTCTTTTGGTCCCCGCATACCTTTCCTACTTCACCGTCATCTCGGTGGACCTTCATTGTTAGTAGCACCATGATGATGTGTGCGTTTATTTTGTTGAGGAAGGGTCTATGCAGCAATACATTGTAAGCCAAGGGTACATCAATCAGTAGGAATTCGGAGATGATATGCCTTGCCTCATTCTTTGCCACCACTCTTAGGGGCAACTGTATGCTTCCTATTGGAAGGACTTGATTCCCTCTGAAGCCTACCACGGGATGACTAATGGGTAGCACTTTTTCAGGTGAATAACCAAGGTCTTTGAGGCACCCATAAGTGATGGCTTCCACCGAGCTTCTAGTATCCACGAGTACTCTTTATACCAAGGTACTACCTCCGTCTCAGAATCTCCTTTCCATTGGACTTTTCACGGTCTCCAATGCGACACTTTGACCATGAATAACAATAATTATGCAAATGTTAAAATTATGAAAATGTGATATTTTGAAAATACTACTTAACATGAATCCATAA
>ONZA01015761.1:0-11858 GCA_900322205.1 Kewa caespitosa | reverse complement strand
TTTATAGTTTTTCACTAATTAATGGTCAAAGTTTTAGAAACTTTGACTTTAAAAGTCAAGTGGAAAGGAGATTTTGGGACGGAGGGAGTACTTGTTATCTTCACTTCTATAACCGGCGGGTCATCGTGGGGGTATTGTAGAAGGCGAGCATCAGATTCATCCAAGTAGATAGGTTTCCCAAATTTAGAAACTTCCTCAACCAACAGGTTTTGGTCGAGGGACCTCAGCTGGGCTCGTCTTGCGTTGTTGGTCAGTCCACCAACAGCCTGACCACCTGAGATGACTGTGACCTCGTAGGAATTCGAGGCGGAGGTGGAGCTTTCTCCTGCCCCCTTGTTTGGCTGTACAGAGTTGGTGGCTGTTTCATTCAGGAAGGAGTTGATTTTGCCTTCTTTGGCCAGAGCCTCGGGATGACTGCCGAGCTCTCTACAGTATCTCGTGCTATGCCCGTTGGCCTTGTGGTAATGGAAGAAGAACTAGCTCTTGTTGTTTTCCTTCAGATTAGTTGGGTCGGGCAGTATTTTAGGGTCTATTTTGGCAAGGACTTTTTCCTAGTTGCAGTTCAGGATTTTAGTCACTGCCGGGCTTTCACCAGTTTTTCTGTGGAGCGGTTTCTTTACCCTGGCTCTTCCCCCTTTACTGCAGTTCGCTCCACCCTTTTTGAAATTTGGTTTTTCAACATTTAACGTCTCTTCCTTTCTCCTCTTGTGCTTTCTGTGCCGGGCACTACTCGATAGTTTCCCATCACCATGTCTCTTCCCGACCTCTCCCAGGCAGTGAAGACCTTGGATGAATAAGCTCGGATTTAATCTAAGGTTAGTTTTTGTCCTTGAAGTTTCATGTGTTCCAAAGTCCAGAAGCATTTCACTACCTTTGACGATGTCCTTGATGTATTTTGTGCAAGCAATGATAGGGTCTAACTTGGTTATCTCCAAGCATTCGTCGTTGAACCTCTTTTCGTAATATTTCATGAACTCATTCTTCCCCTGCGTGATGTTGAAGAGGTCTTTGGAGAATTTCTCTGTTTTTTGGCATTTCATGAAATTTTCCATGAAGATTTCTCAGAGTTCTTCATAGATGTGTACGATGTTGTTGGGTAGATGATTCATCCACATCAGAGCTCGATCCTCCAAGGTTCTCACAAAGTGACGGCACATGGAAGCGTCATTTCGTATCTAGGTAATCATGGTTGCATCATTGGTCTGTATCTGCTCCATGGGGGAGGTAGTACCATTGTACTTCTTGATTTCCCCAATCCTCGTAATTGAGGCTGATTGGGTATTCCATGATTTTTTCACTAGAGGCTTCCCGCATGTTCAGATCCATAGTATCTCCGAGGTCAGAGTACTTTCTAGAGGGCTCGCGATATACTCCTAGAGATTTGTATTTTTCCATGCTTACACTCTCGTTTCTCCTTTTCAGCCTCTCTAAACCTTAGAAAATGTCTAAGGTCCTCCGTCTCCTCCTCGTGCGCCTTTCTGTCCATTGCCCTTCGGATCCTGTCGAGCTCGTGTTGGAGGTCGGACTTGGCCTTTCTTGAACTTCCACCAGATTGGTTACTTCTTTTCCCCTAGTTCCTCCCCTTAGAGTGTGAATCGAATGAACCTGACTGGATGAAATGAAAAGGGTAAGATTAAAGAACTCAGTGCACTTTGAAGTGTTATGTCCCTCAAGATTAGGGACGTTGTCCGAAGGGGGCTTTTGTGCTCCTTTGTCCTGGTTCTTGTTTCCGCATATTGTATCCCATAGGTAATGCACATCTTTTGCATATCCCCTAGGATGTTAGCCTGGAACGCGGCGAGATCCTCCCGGGTGACCGGTCTTGGAAGAGGTGGAGGTGGATTCCTCCTTGATGAACTGGTAGAGGCTAAATTGTTGTGAGACATGTCTTAGATTGGCAAAGGTTTTTGGATGTGTTTTCCATTCCTGAATCTCATGCAACTTTTTACTAACCACTCTCCACAGACGCTGCCAATTGTTTCAGGTGTTCTTAGGGGTCAAAGTGGTCCTTTAAAACTCAAAGGTCGAAATGTCTTCAGCTGCTTGAAGAACAAGGACATCTGTGGTCTTCTCTGTAGGTCCGAGGTGACCTGCAAAAACAGAACACGTGAATTGCCCCTGGCGAGGTCTAGAGATCGTTCATCTGATGCCTCAGTCAGTTTCGGATAACTGATGAAGTACTCGGCCACGTAGAAGGCCAAGGGGCAAATAGAAAGTGTAAATGTGTGCTTCAAACTCAAACACTCGGGAAATAAATACTGAGAAGGAAGCACAAAAATTATGCAAATAATGAGAGAGTATTCTCGTAGTACCTTATTGGGATGTGTGCAGTTCCTTTTATAGGGCCTTGAACCTTCTAACCCTACCTAGGGTTAGAAAACTTCCCAGCGAGATGACGACGCCCTTCTGAGCTAGCTAGCTCTTGGGCCTTAATATGCCCTAACATACGATTCCTTTAGTTGAAACACCCATATAGATCGAGCATATTGGGAAAGGTCTTTCAAATCTCCGTATCTTCTTCGTTGAGAGTCATAGTCCTCCTCGTGTTGCCCCTAAGGAGGGTTAGTGTCTCTGGGCGTGCCTTATGAACAGTTAATTGACAGAAATATCCTTGAAAGGTGCTACAATCAACGGTCAACATGGGCCTAGGGAAATGGACCCAAACAGATACCATTGTCCAACCCGAGGTAAAATTGAGTGTTAGGCAATTGGAAATTTGGGGTAACTATTGGAAAGAGCCCCCACGTTGGGTAGTGCCCTGCAAGACCTTGTCACCATTCGTGACAGGTCGTTACCTTGCGTGGATGATTTCCGACAACCCAAACAAATGCAAGGAGTCTAGGGAGAACGAGAGGCAAGTGTTCAAGAAACAAGAACCGCTGCCTAGCCAACCTAAGAAGAAGCTTCATCCGCCACCAAAGAAGAAAGCAAAGGCGAAGCCCCCGGCTCCAAAAGCTTGTCCCATGGATGAGGCTCCTCCCAAGAGGAGGAAGAAGATGCACATAGTTTGGCGTCGCAAGGATAAGGCGAGCATGAGCGCGGCTCCGCCAAAGGATCGTTGTCCTCCCAAGGAGAAGAAGGAGTACATCATAGGCCCTTAGCTCTAGGATTTTGAATGATGTATTTATTTTATTCCCACTCTAAGAATTTTTTTTTTTTTTTTTGTCAGTTTGAAATCCTTGTAATTGTACTTATGACTCAATGAATCAATAAAATCAATCTTATATCATCTCATGTTTGTTTATTGTTTCGATTTTGCTTCAATTAGTGCTTCTTTTTTTTTTGTAGTTTGGGAACCAGAATGCATTTTGTTTGGAACGCAAAGGCTGACCCCAGCAATTTTTTAAATTTTGCCGAGGGACCAGTGAATGTGGATCAAATAGCTGGGCTTCGAGCGAAAATGCCCATATTCGTTGGGCTGCAGCCCGTCTTCTTGTTATATTTTAGCGTATTGTTTTCTTTTCCTTGAAATTTATTTCTTAATGTTTTCATGAAATAAAAGAATGTCTTTTTCCGGAAAATCAATTTTCTAAGGCTTAAATGAATATTGAAAACGTTACTAAAGGATATCATTTATTCCCTATAACTATTTTTGATTATCCATTTCTAATTTTTGAAAAGAGAATGTCTTTTCCAAGATTATGTGCACATCTTTTTTTGATTGGTTCAAATTGTATTTGATAATTTGAGGCCAAAAGATCAAAGCCCGACCAATTTCTACTATGGGCATAGCACAAAGCATAGTAGGGACTTTGAATTTACAATGTGGGTTTAGTGTTGAGCATAGTGAACACTTGGAATTATGCACTATGGGCATAGTGTAAAGCATAGCGCATTCCGCCAATGTGCTATTATTTTTCAAAAAGGGAAACGTTTAGTTTTCATTTTTTATTTTTTTTTAATGAGCCGGGCCCTTGCATGTTACCCACGTATTCGAATGGGAATGAGGCTGAACGTAGTTCAAGTAAAGCGATGTAAATGATGTCGATTATTTTAGGATTTAGGTTGGGCCCTAGCGGGTTACCTACATATCCGAATGGGAATCAGGCCAAATGTAGTTCAAGTTGGTAAAGGATTTTGTCTTTTTTTTTCTTCTTTTTCTTTTTGTCTTTTTGCCCAATATTATCTTGGATAACATATGGGCGTTAAACGACTATTAAACTAGGAAATTATGCGTAAAATTTCTTTAATTGGTCTAAATTGGTTAGTTGTGAAAACTCTACCCCATCTAGAACCATGACTAAGATCGCTGCTCCAGAGAGGATTTCCTTGACGATGTACAGTCCCGGCCAATTTGGGCTACATTTACCGCTCGGGTCTCGTACAGGTGCTAAGTTGTCTTTTAAAATCAAGTCACCTTCTTTTAATTATCATGGTCGTACCTTTTTATTTAAGGCACGAGCCACCTTCCTTTGATACATTTGAACATTGTGTAAGGCAATTAGGTGCCTTTCATCTAGAAAGTTAAAATATTCGTATCTTTCCCTTGTCCAGTCAGCCTTGGGAATGTCATTATCTAACACTACCCTAAGGGAAGGTAACTCAACCTCGATGGGAAGGACCGCCTCCATACCATAGATGAGTGAATAAGGCGTAGCGCCTGTGGATGTCCGCATGGTGCTCCTATACCCCGATAATGCAAACGGAAGTTCGTTAGGTCAATCTTTGCATGTCTCACTCATCTTCTGGAGAATGGTCTTGATGTTCTTATTGGCAGCCTCGACAGCGCCTTTGGTTAGTGACCTACAGGGTGACGACTTGCGATGTTGTATCTTGTATTGTTGCAAGAGGTCAGTAGTTTCCTTTTTGAAGTGGGACCCATGATCGCTAATTATGTCATGCGGGACTCCATGTCGACAGATTATGCTATTTTTGATAAATTTCACAACTTGTTTTGAAGTTAACTTCGAGTAGGATGCTGCTTCGAGCCATTTTTTGAAGTAATCGATGGCAACAAGGATGTACTCGTGTCCGCCCGTTCCCGCAGGACTTATTTTTCCAATAATGTCGATTAGCCAGGTTGAGAAAGGCCATGGGAAAGTCACACCATAAAGTGTCGAAGATAGCATGTGTTGTAAAATAGCATGAAGTTGGCTTTGCCATCCTCACTGCACATGTTGGCTACAATCCTTTTCCATTGAAGTCCAATTATAGCCTTGCCTTATTATTTTCTCTGCGAGCGTGCGCCCGTTCATGTGAGGGCCGCATACTCCTTCATGCACTCAACCCATTATATGTTTCTCCAGTTCTTCATCGACGCAAAGAAGGCTAACCCCATATGGGGTTTTCTTATACAATCTATCTTGGCACACCACAAATTGTGCAGCGAGAAGGCAAGTGGCCCTTTGTGCCCGAGGGTCATTGCACCCAAGGGGATACTCCTCGCTCAATTTGTAATTGAGGATGTCGGCATACCATGGAACTTTCTCCAAAGAGTCCACTTCTAAGTTGCAATGGTGAGCAGGCTCTTCCCTCCTTTCGATGTATGTGGGCATTATTTTGATTTCAGGAGGGATAGTGATCATGGATGCCAGCTTGGCAAAAGTGTCCACGAATTGGTTTTCCTCTCTTGGAAAATAGGTATAGTGGATTTCAGAAAATGTTTTGGCTATCTTTTCTAAATAGGCTTGGTAAAGGGCCAAGCTCTGATTCTTGAGTTTCCACTTCTTTGAGATTTGATTTATAATTAGGGTTGAATCAAACACCCTAAGGGTTCTAATCCCTATGGTTACTGCGGCTTGTAATCCGACAATGCAAGCTTCGTACTCTGCGGCATTGTTAGTGACTTCAAAGTTGAGTTTTAAGGATAATGGGGTGTGTGCTCTGTCAAGTGAGACTAACAATACTCCTACGGCGTAGCCCCTTTGATTCGATGCCCCGTCGAAGTACATGAGCTAGGTCTCGGTATCTTCCTTCATGAAATGCTCATCGGAAAATTCATACTCTTCCCCGTTTCCTTGACATTTTATGGGATGGTCAACCAAATATTCAGAAATGGCGTGCCCTTTGATGCTTTTCATATTCTCATACTTGAGGTCAAATTCAGACAGCATGACGGTCCAACGAGCTAACCTTCCCATCGGTATGGGTTTCTGGAAGATATGCTTTAACGGGTCTTCCCGAGATCTTATATGCACCTTTTAATTGAGCATATAGTGTCTCATATTTTTAGTTGCCTATGTCGTGGCAAGACACGTCATTTCTAAAGTGGAATAAAGCGTCTCATACTTGAGAAACTTCTTACTCAAGTAGTATATGGGCTTTTCTTTCTTATCGACCTTTGGGCTAGCATGGGCCCCATTGCGGTTTCCGTAACCGCTAGGTATAATATGAGCCGTATGTCTAGCGTTGGTGGGACCAATATTGGTGGATTGGCCAAGCATTCTTTGATTTTGTCGAATGCCTTCTAGCACTGAGCGTCCCATTCGACCTTAAAGTCTTCTTAAATTTTTTGAAAATTGGTTCGCATATAATAGTCAATTTGTTTATGAATCGACTAATATACTAAACCCTTCCTAAGAAACCTCTTAGTTCTTTTTTGTTTTTGGGGGAGGCATCTCTTTGAAGGTTCAACCTCAATTCCCCTAGAACTAACTATTAAGCTTAAGAGTTTCCCGCATGTGACACTAAATGCACATTTTTGCGGGTTAAGTCTAATACCATACTTTCTCAATCTTTCAAAAAACTTGCAGAGATTGGGTATCTGCCCTTCTCGGCCACGAGGACGATCATATCGTATACGTATACTTCGACCTCTTTATGCATCATGTTATGTAAAAGGGTTTGTGTCGTTCTTTAATAGGTTGCCCCGACGTTTATCAACCCAAAATCCATGACAAGATAGAAATGCGTTCCCCATTCTGTTATGAAAGTTGTTTTTAGCATATATTTTTTGGCCATGAGGAGTTGGTTACATCCCGCATAACCGTCCATAAAGGACAAAATCTCGATACTGTCGATTAGGACATCAATGTGGGGCAAAGGAAAATTTTCCTTGGGACAAGCTTGTTCCAATCTCAAAAATTCACGCACATCTTTACTCGTCCATCCTTTTTCGAGACGTGCACGTTGTTGGCCACCCGTTCGGGGTAATCGTCCACTACAATAAACCTTGCGTCAAGTTGCTTTTCTACTTCTTCCTTTATCATTAAGGCCCACTCAGGTTTCATTCTCCTAAGTTTTTGCCTAACCGGTTTTGCGTTTTGGAAGAGCGGGATTTTGTGCTCGGCGATGGATCGGTCAATTACTGGCATGTGCAAAGACATCTATGAATTCCTTTAAGAGGCTAATTAGTTTGGATATTTCATTTGGAGTTAGAGTTAGACCAATTTTAACCTCTCGCAGTTTATCATTAGTTCCCAAGTTCATTGTATCGGTTTCTTTAATTACCAAGGTTTTTTGTTCATGTTTGAGCATGGCCAGCCTGAGTGACTTATCATCAGTTGATCCATTAGTGACAAAACAATGCAGGGAGCCAGGAGATTCATCATTGATTTTATTAATATCATCAAAGAGTACATCAATGGAAGGATCACATACTTTGGGAATGAGGGAGCCTAGCTTCCTAATTCTCTCGGGAGGAGAATGTCCTACATTAGTATCAAAAGTCGCTTGACTTGAACATAGGTCCTTCTCCTATGGTGATGCTGAACTTGTGCCCGTTGGATGTTGTCCACTTGCAGATGCGGAGCCATCCCTCGATTGTCCCAGTAGCAGGTGCGATCAGTTCGGAGGGGTAGAATCCTTTGTTCTAGATGGCCAAAACTACATCATCATCTTCTCGTGCTCGGATCTTCTCTTGCCCAAAAAGGAGACGGAATGCATTATGAGGTAAGCGTGGAGCCTAATCAAGTGGTGGTTGCTCCTGAAGCTTTGGGATTCATTGTCTAGAAGGTTGCGATCCTCAAATATTTCGAATCCTTGAATTAATGTTCCTTCTTCTTTTAGGTAATGTGACTCGGGAAATCTGTAGTAAGGGAAGTTATCGCCTACCCGAACAAATTAGGGTGTGGGGATAATTGAGTTTGGGGCTATCAAAGGGAATGCCTTATCGTATGGCCCTCTTTCTTTTTGCCTCCCTCTTCATCGATTCTTTTATTTCTCGAATCGAGGGAGCGTAGCGTAGGCCGAACGTAAGGTTCATGGATTGTGCCCACTGAAATGAACTCGGGCCCTTGGCGTGCTTTTCTAAACCCATCCCGAGCATATAGCCCTGTTTCCGAAAGATGGTGTTAACATGGAGGTTTGAATGAGGATCAAAGTCGAATGGAACTTGTTCGTCCTCGATGCCCTTTATTTTGGGATTAAACCCCAAAATTCCTCGTCTTCTTCACCATGGTCTATCTTTAAGACGAGAGTCTTTGATAAGGTGACCTTTATTTGTTCGGCCTCGATCACAAGGACTATCCCTTCTACAACCATTTTGACTTTTTGTTGAAGGGTGGATGGGACGGCATTGATGCTATGGAGCCATGGTATTCCCAAGAGGAGGTTAAAGGTGGAGGGGATATCGATTACGGAAAAGGTGACTCGTTTTTCGATGACAATAGTAGTGACATTGATTTTGATGGTGCCGGGTACACTTCTCCTTGAATTATCGTAGGCTCGTAAGCCTTGTGATGTTTGTGTGAGGTTATATTGGATGCCTAATCATTTGACAGTTCTAAGTGGGCATACATTGACCACGGACCCATTATCCACGAGTGCCTTAGGTACTTGATGTTGGTTACACGTCACAATTAGGTAAACTGCCTTATTGTGGTTTCGACCTTCTTTAGGTAGGTTCTCGTCCGAAAATGTGATTGTGGTGGGCAATCTTTCTTCTGTCAAGAAGAATACAAGCTTGGAGGGAGACGTTCGAGGCGAGATGTTTATTTTATTGAGTTCTGTAAGGAGTGATTGCCTATGCTCCAGAGACAATGCCAAGAGTTGCAAAACGGTCACGTCTGCTTTCATTCTTTTTAATTGTTTTAACAAGGGGTTATTGAGTAGTTCTTGTTCCACTACCTCTTTACCCTAGTCAGCCAGGTTATCATTGGTCTGGGACGGACCATCATTCTTCCCGTAGTACCTACCCAACCTTGTAAGTTTGTCGACTTCGCCTTCCCAAACCTCATGTTCGAAAAGCCATGCGTTGTCGTAAATTTAATCACATCTTAGGGATGCATCCCATGCATCCTCTTCATTGCTATCCCATATACCGTTAATGGTTAAGTGGCCATGCACTGATACGGGTTCGATATGTAAAGTGGGATCAAAGCCTAGGTCGTCATCGATTAAAGGAAAATGGACTCCTAAAGAGATGCGAGGGAACTCTTATTGTTATTCGGTGCATGTGCTGCCTTAGGTAATGGTAAAGTGCCATTATCAATAGGGTATTGGATCGCATGTCTTAATGTCCAGCACTTATTGGTCATGGCCTTTGCCACGATGATACTTACAATATTTTGATATATCATAGCTTTTGGACCTTTTGTCCTCTAGGACATAGGGAGTGGGCCTAATTGGTTGCAAGAAATTCTTTTTTACGAGAGTTTGGGTGAGATTCATGTCCAATGGGGAAAAGGCTCGTCGCTATCGGCATTGAGGCGTGCCCTTGTTGAGGACATTAACCTCATTCACCTTCGCGGTATTGTTCCGCTTGGTGCTGTTGTTATTATTGTTGCCCTTAGTCCATTCATCCTCAATCGTCAATCCTACCTCCATAAGTTGGAGGAAATTTCTTATAGGTGGGAAAATTAAGTGTTTCTTAAACTTGGGCCTCAAATGGCATATAACCGTACGCACTTGGTCTCTTTTTGATGGCCTATTTACCATATGGTCACCCCTCTCTCGCCACCTAGTGACAAAGGTCACGACAGCCTCACCTATGAGCTGTTTAGTGGTTTCTCATTCCCGCATAGTAATGGGAAGCTCGGTATTGTACGAATACTGAGTTAGGAACTCTCTACTTATATCCTCCCAGTTTTTGACTCGCTCAGTGTCGAGTCCATAGTACCAACTAGAGGCAGGTCCATATAAGGACATAGGGAAGATATGGGGAATTAGTTCCATATTGATACCCTTTAAGTAAGGGTAGTTGTAAAAGACCTAAGATGGGTCCTAGGGTTTTTAGTGCTCTTATATTTGGGTAGGTCCGAAAGGACTGTGTTATCGGGTAAAGTACCCGTGAAGTTCGGGGTCATCCCGTCGATGTCATGGTATTGGTTGAAATACTTATTGTGCTTCAGGACATTCTCAAACTTTTTCAGTTCATTCTTGATTGGGTCAACCTCCTCGTTGTTCTTAGTTTCCAACTAGGTCACCTTTTCGGTCAAGTTCTTGATGGGAGTGGTGAGTTCCTGGAGGATAGGTGGTGGGTGGGACATTTCAAAGGTAAGTTGACGTACGAATGGAGGATGTGGTGACTTGAGCTCGGGAGAAGACGAACGGGACGAAGTTGAGAACGGAGGTCGTGGAGACAATGTTCTACGAAGTCTATTATCTTCGATGTGGGTCCAACGAATGGATATTTCCATGGAGTTAATTCGGGAACTAAGTTAGAAGGGTGAAAAGATGAAAGGTCCCAACAAGAAAAGGAGAAACCGTAAACCTCTAAAGGAAAAACGAACCATAAAGCCCCCAGGTTTACGATTTGGTCCAAATGCGATGCAAAATGTAATGCAAATGTCAAGCATGCGAATTCAATAAGCTCTCTATGTTTACACCTACACAATGGCTCTTGTTCTGTAAGGTTTGAATATGAGTCAAGGAAAATAAGGCTCCCACGACATACGAGGTGCTTTCAACGTTATGGAATGCATAAGCGCCGTAAGTTACCATTTTTGCTTCCATCGGATGGATGAAAGGAAGGTTGTGAGTGGAGATTTGTTTACAATATGCATTGAGAATTAAATGGATCCTTCGTGTAACAGAACTTGTCCCCTATGGTTTGATTATGGGATACCTAGTGCGCGTACGTATGATACTATATGAAAAATGATGCATATTTGAACCACATCGATTTACTTTTTTTTTCTAACTCGTTTTCGTGTTTCACCATCTTAAAGTTAAGCCCCCAACAGAGTCGCCACTGTAGGGGCCACAGTCCTCTCACTCGCACGAGGTTGCGGGAGTTGAATAAGGCGTGCGTACCCCCCTCCCCCCTCCCCCCCCACAAAAATGGGTGGGTGTTATGGGGGTGAAATCGTCATTTTTTGTAATGTGCGAAATGGCACAATTGGGGTGTTTGGAGTCGCCACATTATTTTTGGGAAATAAGGAAACTGTCTTTTGACTTGTTTTAGTCTTTTAACCAAAGTTCGAGTTTGGTGGCAATGGTACTATTTCGCTGTGGAATGCATCCAATTTGCCCGTTCTTACAAACGGCCAGTACTTGCGAATTAGAACTTTTTGTAATTCAATTTGGTTCCAAAAGTACGATACCTAAATATTTTCTAAGTCATTTAAACATTCTTTTTGTTTAGGTTGTCACTTTTTACCATGCTATTTCTTTTGTCCATAATCAACAATCAAAAAATTTAAAAAATATGTACATGGGAATGAATGTTATTGAATGGGCAACTATATATATATATGTGTGTGTGTGTGTGTGTGTCTATATATACACACACACACACACACACACACACAGAGATATATATATATATAGATCCATAATCAACAATCAAAAAATTTAAAAAATATGTACATGGGAATGAATGTTATTGAATGGGCAACTATATATAAATATATATGTGTGTGTGTGTGTGTGTGTGTGTGTGTCTATATATATATATATATGCGCGCGCACACACACACACACAGATATATAAATATATATATATATATATATATATATATATATGTTAAAATAGATAA